>JZLH01S0201561.1:0-11613 GCA_001188425.1 Eucidaris tribuloides
AGCTTGAATGTCATAAAAATGTTGCTTTGGGTTCGTCAACAATAAAAAGTGAAGCATTGATCTTTGAAATATGATAATGAAATTAATCATGATAAGATCAAATTGCCGGATATTTTAATAATTATTTGTAAATATATAGGGTCGAATTAAATTTCATTTCTTTAATCAGTGTAATAGCCTCTAACATTATTCGATATCATTTGAAGAGAGATATAATACATGTTTATTTTAATGCCCATTACACTACATGCAAGATTTGACTTGTTTGTGACATTAAAAGCGACTGTAGTTCAGGCTATGATGATATTATATATAAAAGTTGTAAGAAATCTATACATATTTTAGTCAACCCCTATATGTGCAATATCTTAATTCAATGTCTGAATCCGCTGTCTTTCGCCGTGATTAAAATTGTCCGTGTTGTTTCTGTATCAAATATGGCATCTTGATGGTAATGTTGATAATTATAGACGCAATATCGCATCTTGCCGATTTTTTCAAAGTTTTTAAGAAAAATGTATGTATAGTAGGTTATTTAATTTTATAAGTCAGTGCATATATTAATTCTATGACGCTATATGGATTCGATCCTGCGTCATCATCTCTACCTTCAATCAGCTCTAATTGATTTTTATGCATACTGTTTTTTAATGCGTTTAGATAAAAAGGGAGAAATTTTTGATTTGCATTGTTTTTAGACACTTAAAAAGGCATTTGGATACTGATTGATCACGTACATTGTTATTACGTAAATTGTAATTGTTATGGGTAAGGGGGTATTGTGGTTAACAAAAAAAAAAAAAATATTTATTTAAGAGTATTATTTTTATCTAATAAAAGGCAGTTTGTTGAAATTTTCTAAATTAAATCTGAATTAAAGATTGATTAAATGTTGGAGGGTCGCCACAGGATCAATTTTAGGGTCCCCTTTTTGTTTTCTTTTCATTTATAGAATGATTTATGTAATGTATTTAAGCTAGCTGCACTGTATATGTTTGCTGCATGATACAAGTTTACATATCATGTCACATCAAATGCCAAACTTTGTCAGAATTCTTATTTAATACTGAACTGAAATTGATGTCTGAGTGGTTCTTATTCAAATAAACTGCTGCATTAATGTAGATAAAAACTATATCATCTTTTTTACTATTTATGCATTCATGACAATATTCAATTAATTTGTGCAATGTCAATATTAAGTGTTCACATCAGTTTAAAATTTTTATTTTTCGATTCCAAACTCACATGGATGAATCATTCATGTTAATTTGTATATTAGGCAAAGAATATTGGAATTATGTTCCATCTTAGGTCCTTACCACAAGAATGTTTGAAAATGATTTATTATTCACTTGTATTCCCATATTTAATATATGGTATTTTAGCTTGGGGAAATGCAGCATATGTTCACATAGAAAAAATATTTAATAAGAACGATATTAAATGCCTCCTATCTTGCCCATACTGATACGTTTTTCACTACATTGAAAATACTGAAGTTTCCCGATCTTTATACATTCCATATTCTTATATTCACGTATATGTGTAATAATAAACTCTTGCCTGAATACATTCAACAGTTCTTTCATTATAATAATGAGTTTCATCAATATGATACCAGAAGTACAAATAATTTCCATCTTCCAAAAGTAAGAATATCATGTTATAAAAATTCTATTTTGTTTCAAGGACCTCAACTTTGGAACGCTTTAGCACCAAGTATTAAAAACTCAGTTTCTCTTAATGTTTTTAAACCAAATTTTAGACAATTTTTTTTAGATCAGAATTAATCACCATATGTTTTTTGTATAGCATTCCTGCACATTTCTGTTGTCGTTTTGTAGTTCGCCCAATTTTGTAGTAGTTTGTAGTTTTCTTTCCTTTACCATGTCTTTGTCATTGTTCTTTAATTTACCAGGGTCAGCTATCTAGAAGGCTTGTTCCTTTCTTGCTGTTCCCTGCTCATATTAATTTCAAAGTAATGTTTCTGTCATATTTGTGTTTTTTGTACTATTCTGTTACGTTTGTATGTTATTTTTACTTTGTACATGTACATGATGTTTTTATGAGTGAAATAAAACTGAACTTGACTTGAACTGAACTTGATTGACTTGATCATATCTTGTTATCCGTATACATCACGGAATCAATTTTTTTCTTCAGTTTTATGATATAAGGGCGTGACCCTCAAACTTTGCTTATGACATTGCCCTATCCCATATTAATTGAAATATTAATTCCTTGTAATGTCATATGAAATACATCTATACATTCCTTATATTGATTATAATTATGTGATCGTTCATAACGAACTGGAATTTTGTCTTGTATATATGTCTGAAATTGTGTTATGTATGTACTGAAATACTTGCATGATGAACTTATTTCAGAAAGGTGGGGTGTGTTAATGAACACAAACTTCAAGTCGGTAAACAAAACGGGGTCCTAACCTGGTGGCTGGGAGTACTTTGTTCACGAAGAGGAACATTGCTTGTTCTGGCGGGAGTTCTATCCTCTTACGGATGATGTACATGAATTGGGCCACTGTCAGGTCGGAGGGGACCAAGAATTCCTTCTTGTCGATATCTTTGATGTCCGAGTCGGGGTCCTTTTCGACGACCACCGGAATTCTGTCGGGGTACTTCGAACGAATCGCCGACGATTGGGCGATTCTCGCAGCTACAGGTGTTTTGTCCGGGGGAAAGAGGAATGTTAAAGAAGACGGTGTATCAATTTAAAAGGTTGCATCAAGACATAAAGACAAAGTAAACCTACGTGTATATGAATAAAGCTACTGTCACACTGTGCCGTTTAACGATTCCGTCTGAAAAACGAACGCGTACGTTTATTAAACGTTTATTAGACTTTCTAATTCGTTTTTCAACGAGATTACAAACGTATCTAGACGTTAACAGACGGTGTTTTTCCGTTCTGTTCCATTCTATTGTATTTCATTTGCCACCGTGTGACACCGTCTGAGGTAAATATTTTAGACGGAGGCAGACGGACGGCGCAGTGTGATTCATAAAACAGGTAAGAGGAATTTGAGGTAGCTCTACAGTATTTGTATCCAAATAACCGTGTCACTGTGTCACACAACGTAACATGGTGGTAGCTCCGTTACGCGGAGGGTTACAAGTTCAAGTCGAGTTGGGTAGTTACTCCCCCCCCCCCCCATTCCCCTGCCCAAGTCATTAAAAGGTGCAAATTAAACACTTGATTTATACACTCCAGAAATTCTTCCGGCAAATCTGTACTACGATCATGTTTGAGAATATTATAGCCACGCTGTACACATTATGTTTACGCTCTTTCGAAATACATGTAGTTAAATAAATATTGCCGCCTTCTATTATAAAACGATCTCACCGTTCGTTACCAGTAGGCCTACCACCCTGTCGTGTGTTTTATTTAGTATTCTTTATCAAATGACAATAAAATGACATACATGTACTCTGTATTTTCTCATTTACGACGTTGTACTTGCCTTTAGTGTGCTCGAGTTTGAATTCCCACTCCATCTTCACAATCAATACTGTTGGTCGAAATTATTATACAGATTAGATTCACAAAGCTCTGCCAAGCTTTTGATAGCTGCAATGCGTCTAACACTAGGTATAGGCTTTCTAATATTTGTATAATATGAACTCTTATTTTGAAACCGCGCAACTGGTTCGAATTCGAACTTATGCAGCGTGAAATCAATCGGACTCAGTACTGCAAAACAAACTGTTTGCTGGTGTTTGTAGTGTAGCTAATGACCATGACCTCTACATTTGAAGTACGGGAAATTGATATACCACAACCGCCCCGAGTACGCAAGATTCCTTGAGTGGACGTACGTGTGTTCAGATGAAACACTCGATTAGACCGTGGAGGCATATTAAATGATAGTATATTATAGTTTCCCACGTCCACGTTCTAATTCAGAACATGACTTGTATAAAAGCCGAGCCACAACTAATATAAATGCATTTTTTTTTGAAGGTACATAGTTGTCACGCATCGTTAAGTTGAGGTCGTGGGGCATATACCGTTCAATTTCATTCAATTTAATGTATGTTTTATTGAATTCACGTTTCTCCGCATGTAGCGGCTGAATTGCGCGTGTTTCCACAACCGTCCTATATGAAAACACTATGACCTTACCTAGTTTCTAGAAACCCCTGGAATCCAACATGGCAAACAGCGCCCCCCCCCCACCCCCCCTCCCCCCCCCATCCTTGGCCGCACTTCAATCTCGTTGTACACAACCAAGATGATTCGGCCTCAGTAAGCAGTAAGTCAATTCTAATGGCTATACCATTACATTCATTAAAAATAAAATTCCAGAGAAAAAAACCTGGATAGGTTCAAAATGAATTATAACCACAAAAAATGTAATACTACCCCGACGACCTTAATATGAGCGATTCTAATTTTACACAAAAGTACCAGTATAAATCATAACTGACATTTTATCCCGTGGAGAAAGTTTTCACTGTGTGAAGGCCTCTTGTCCTGCTAACACTGGAAGCTTGTTCCAAAATTCTAATAATCACAACCGTTTTGTAATTTGCCTTTTATATAAACATGTATATACTGTATACATGTATATAAAACTTGATAGGTCACTGAGGGAAAGGTTTGTAAAATATGTTGTGACTTATGTTCGGATATTTGGCAGAAATCTATGTCCTTTTTTCCTCTATTTATTTCAACTCTTCAACTTTTCTGTCATTATTTCATGTTTATTATTAATTTCATCCTAACTGGGGATTCCTAAACATCTAAACATGAAGATAAAAGAACAAATATTTGTATGTGCATGCACAAACATGTACTGATGCACACCCATACACCAACCAGACATGCATGCACACAAACACATAAACACACACATACATACACAAGAACAAACACACTTAAACCAACACACACATGCACATAAACACACAATCACATGGACCCATGCATACACCCACTCACAAACAGCCCACACAGAGACACACAAGCACACATGCATACACACTCACAGAACACACACACACACACACACACACAAATGCACCACACACACATCTTTCACCAATTTGATTGGGTGATGGTGCTGATTTTGTGTGATTCTGTTGCATAGTATACTTCATGCATCTTGAGATGGTACATTTTGATACTTGTATGGGATAGTTTACATGTATTGTTCATTTCTTGTTTGTTATGTTGTACATGTGTATATGTTGTACAGTTGCATTCATGCAGATCACATCTCATTCACAAGTCACAACTTTCTACACGTCTTGTGCCAAGGAGATAACACCAAGCTTACTTAAATATAGAAACAGATGTAAACACAATATAGATTACATTTTATCTGTGAAGTTTAATATTACAGCTTTCAACTTTTTTACAAGTAGTCTTATCATGATCATGATTTCAACATTGTACCAACTTAAAAAAAAATTTTAGGGGAAATGCTGACCAACCAACACACCACATATGCTCTTGAGAATTGCTGCATTCTCAAAGGAGATAATATAATTTACATATTCCCTACATCAATAAATGATATTATGTGAAATACTTCAGAAGAATTCACATTTTGCAAATGCAGATTAATTCTTGAATGGCAACTTGTATTATTTAGAATCTACACCTTGCAAATGCTGATTAATTCTTAAATGGTAACTTGTATATTTGAAGAAATGAATTTTCTCAGAAATGAGCAATTAGATTTAATACCGTAGAATTGTGATTTGTCTGCAAATCTATAATACGTTTCTCACAGTTTTGGCATTTGACAAAGAGAAATGTTTGCTACAAGTAATGAAGCCATTATAGATATGGCATCCGACAAACAATAATGTTTGTAACAAGTGAATAAGCCATTATAATTCCTGGTGCTTCCAAGCACCTTAGAACTATAATTTGTGCATAACAAGTGCACATGACTAGAAATTCTCTCATGGAATATCACAAACAATACCTTAGTTTCTATTAGGTTTACCATGAAGACATTGCCGTTATAATGTTGTGTGGAAAGTATTTGTGACTCAAAAAATATCAGTACACCTGGATGTGTTGTGACATCTCCTTAGCTTAAACAGCATTTGAATTTCTTTTGCATACAAACACCCATAAGAATTAAAATCTCTCAATCTATATTTTTGTCAAATTGTAAAAAAAAATTAATAATCTTTCAAATTTCACGGTGGAGTCAGATAAATGAGAGTTTAACCTCTTTGATTAATTTAACCTGTAGACCTGATATGATCTCCTTATCCTGGTCTTAAGCCAATATTCCAACACACTGCATATAAAACTAAAAATATCACTGAACGTGATTAATACCCCTGCTCATAAACACCGCCTTTTTCTGATTTATCCCCACAATATGCCGCTACCATGGCAAAACAGTTTCTGACACATTTGAAAACTGCATTTTGCATATCTTCATTCCAAAACCAATGTGTGTGCCAAATCTCATAAGCATTGGTCAAAAACTGAAGAAGTAGTTTGATCGCAAGATTCGCAACTGGCCGGCCAACCGACCGAATGACCTTTCAGCTATACACTGATTCTTATATATCCCCTTCAAACTTCGTTTGGCAGGGGTATAAGTCAATGCTAATTTCATATCAAGTGAATATTCCCATCATCATCATCATCATCATCAACATCATTGTTTGATGTCCATTTTTCCCACTCTGTATATATTTCAACAAGCTCTGGGTTAAGTTACAGTAAATTCTCATTCGATCAAATATCTGCACACTATCACCAAGTGTGCCACCATAGCAATGTACAGTGCACTCTTGTTATAAAGAAGTCCTTGGGACCCATGAAATTGTTTCCTTATAATGAAATTTCTTTATATCAGGGTTGCAAAAACAATAGAATACATAGGAAATCTACAATATGGGACCATAGTTTACTTCTTTATAATGAAATTTTGTTATATCAGTGTTCTTTATAACGAGGGTGCACTGTAACAACAAATCTGAATCAAGTCTAAAATTTCTGTTTATGGTACTTGTTTTGTATTTTAAATAAGACTTCAATGTGAACCAAAGATTAGGTATACATGTATAAGGGCAGTACATCAAAGATTTAAAACAAAATGATATCACTTGAATACAAAAGGCTTTACTATTGCTTCTACTGGATGCTTATCAAGTAACAGCCATTTTAAACAAAATATAGTCGGATATTTGCAGTATTATCAAGAAATGTCCACTATAAAGTTGGCATGAAAACTGCTCAGTGAAGCAGATTTGTATAAGTACACTGTATATCAAAAATGGAATCATTGTTACAGAAACTATCCACACAATACATGGAGGTAAATAGTGTAGAGCAGCAACTGGTACACATACGTACATCATTGTTGAAATGTAGTCATATAAGGGAAGCAGGCTTCAAGCTTTTGACAAATATTCACAGATTAATCTGTTTGAATAGTTGATGTCTTTAGGTGTTGATATGCTGATTATATTGAGCGGACTGCTGACAAATTTGGCAAAACAGGGGATTTCTCCTACAAGCAAATATGAGGGGGCAAACATACAGATATTCCTGTTCATCAAAGTGCACAATGAATAATGGTGCTATTGTCCCATTGTTTAGCTTTTTTGCAGGATAATTAATCCACTTGTTTGTTGTTTATGTTGTAAGAACACAGTTACTTGATTGACAATTGTACTTTCACTTCAAATCAATTAACTTTGATTGTCATTTGTGACCTGTCACCACGATACCCTATTAAAGTCACACACGGATACAACATCAAAATGGAAACAAAATACTTGGAGTAAAAATTATAAACATTGAAACTTTTGCATCATGACAAGGTCATAAAACTGTTCATTTGTTACGACATTTCAGTTTCATATTTTACATCCCAATTACGCTATTTTACTTTTCCCTTAGCTTTGGGTTGTGCGATTTTATCAGGGTATCGTGGTGACGGGGCACATTTGATTTTTCCCATTGCTGGTATAAATACCAGCGTATATCTCGCTCTTCCTCATTCTCCTGACAACCGCCAGAGCATTCTGACCAGAATATGGGATCATTCCTCGTAAATCCCTACGAACACTTAAAATAAGCAAGCAGCATTTATATGACTAGCTGAATTTCATACACATCATGACTATCATCCAGCCATCATCATTCTGCCTACATTGACTAACATATCGTCGTGGCTATTACGAACCGGCGAACAATTTATTTTGGTGCGCAAACGCAATTCCGAGAAAATCGCGTTTGAAAAAAGTGCACTTTTCCAACAAAAAATTTTCTTGTTTCTCACTGTTACTGATGACTGAATTTTAGCAAAGTGGCAAATATAAAAATACTCTAGTTTCTGGCTTACTGATTATTTTGAGCCAATATCATAAAATTATAAATCTATTTAGCGATAAAATTGTTTGGCAGTTCGTAAAATCCACTGCTTTCGCGTATCGCCATCGTTGCGTGTATTGCCTATGGACGAACAATTTTCGCGTTGAATTGTTCGACGGTTCGTAAAACCCGCCGCCACCACGTGCGCGATACCTTTGTGTACTGTTTGTCGCTCGCACCAAATTGTTTATCGGTTCGTAAAACCCGCGCCTATCCAGTGCGCGTATACCTCTGTGTACTGTTCGTCGCTTGCGCCCCTGTTTTACGAAACCGATAAACAATTTGTGACGAAAGGGGTGTTTTAAACTCGTATATTTCAAAAGTAAACATTTTTACTGTCTGAAACTTTGGGACGTGATAGTTTATATTATGTACTTTCATAATACGATGAAAAACTCAAAATCGAAAATTTGACCCCAAAACAACTGTTTGGCGGTTCGTAAAACCACGACGATATAACTCCTCACTCAATCGTATTACACATGGACACAGTGTCATTTTGGCATAAGTTATCAGCATCAAGCAAGGTCTGAGAGACAGACTATCTCTCATGTTGGGTCATACTCTCCTTCCCGGTCAAGATATATGTGTTAGACATTAAAACTGCACACATACAACAGTGAAAAAATAGAGACCTGCAAGCAATTGTTACAATTTTGTTTTTGGGCAATAGGGCCGAGGTGAGATTCAACTAGCAGGATGGTATACAATTGATATGGTCTGATGCCTGTCACAATCGCTAACCCAGCAAAAATAAAAAGTAAAAACAATGCTAAAAATATGTTAAACAACTTTCTTTTTTTTCCAACATCTTTTGCGGTGTATAAAACCAGAAATACTGGTAACTATACAGTATACACCACCTTTCTTGCTTAAATTATCTCCATCAAAGTACTCCTGTTTCTCTTAAGGCCCTGTCACATATCAGTGTGCACGTTCGCGGATGTTGCCAGTTGTTGGTAACACATTTAACATACGTTAACATTCGCTAAAGAATAATGCTGCCCGACTTTTTATTTTGGAGGTGCTCAAAATTTTGAGCGTGCGACAACGTGCTGATCAACTTCCACCAACTTTCGCCGGGCGCCCATCTGACGTTCTTGACACTAGTGTACTGTTAGAGTAATAAGTGTGTACAATATAACTAACGCACAGTGATGGTTTTTCTGTTTTTGATGACACAGCCTCCTCAAGTGGCTCCTTCATCATTTCACGCTGCACACACTCATAACCTGGGACACTAGATATGCAATTACCATTTGTTCCTCATCCGTTGGTCATTAGTTTTTACACTATTTTGGCCCTGAATCTGAGCGTTCTTGAGCGTATTTGGACTTTGCCAAATTTCACAACGAAAAACATGTACACTGGGCAAACGTTGGCTCTAAACACTAATATGCAACAGGGCCCTTATATCACTGAAAGATTTGCTATCTAAGCTGGAAGCCACAGTTTTATGTCTTTTAACACAAGTATGCTTTATCTCTTGCAATGTTAACATCACTTTTGTACTCCAATGGATATGGTTATCTCACTCAAAATAACCAACGATGCCAGTAGTGGTGTATTTTCAGTACAGGAGGGGGCGTGGCGGATGTAGCACCATCGGTATGCGTTGTGGTTGGTAAATTTGGCAGTCAGTATCAGTCGGAATCCAGATCCATGCAGTCATCACTAAACGCCTGATCTGTCTTGCCCCTATGATATCAAAAGATCACCAAAATAAGCATTTGTCAACTAAGTAACTATAAAAGTTTTAACTCAATGATAAACTAGAGTACAGTGCACACCCATTATAACGAACACGGTTATAACAAAATTCCTGTTACACGGAAACTCCATTATAACAAGATCGGATACAGCGAGGTACCGCTTTTAACGAGGTGATTGTCTCGGTCCCGTTTTTATCTACATGCTCTTCAATGGAAAGAAGCACCGTTTATAACGAGCTCGGTTATTGCAAGATTTCGCTTATAACGAGGTATTTTTCTCAACCCATTAACAAAGAAACATAAGAAATTCACCCGGTTAAAACGAGGAAATGAAAGTCGCATTGTGCGCTGACCAAATTCTAAATTTTGGCAACGCAAAAATTGCCCAATCGTTACAGAGCGCATCGCGCCACTTCTGCCTGCCACGCAGCCATGCACAATACATGAAGTCCCCGACTATCTGCAAGTGTGTGTGTGTGTGAGTGTGAGACAGTGCAATTCACACTGCCGCACAGTACTGTACATTCACCCGTCACACACAAGCCTGCCTCCAGCGTACACGGTACTCAACGCAAGTTACGAGCGTGGAGGTTGCTGTTTTATTCCGAGATCTAGTTTTCTTTATTACTTTGGATGAGTTTGAAAAATAATCAGCTTTCTGTTCATAGTTTTGGTGCAGAACAAGTAGGAAAAGTAGTAAACAGATGGGTTTAATGCCTAGTCCCATACATGTTATATTTTGTGTAATACATTATGTGTACGTTTACAACGAGGTACCGGATATAACGCGGTAAAATAACGGGGTTCCCTGTATAACAAAGTAGAAATTCAGGTCCCAAAATTATTATCTATATATCTTTATATACTTTCACTGTTTGGTATTAACAAAATTTCCATAAAACAAAAGAAAACTGCTGGTCCAAAGGACTTTGTTAAAATGGGAGTCACCTGTGCTGGTTGATGATGGAAAATCTTTCAGAAGAGTGCCCCATTTTATCATTATTATTATTTATTCGGCATAAAAGATAACTGTGTATACAAATTAAAATTACAACAATATAGAAATATACCACCAAAGTGCACTCCTCCAAGATGCCGGGGGGAAAAAAAAAGTAATTCAAGATTACTATAGTCAACCATGGGCGCAAATCCATTTTGAAACGTGGGGGGGACACAATTTCTGGAAGCCGAGAATATCTCTTTCATTTGGGGTGGGGTCCAGGGGCCCGTCGTAGGGCCCCTGGTGGGGTCCCGGGGCAAAGCCCCGTGCGGGGGTCAGGGGGCGGAGCCCCCTGAAGCTGTTTTAGCTGTTTTAGCGGTTTAAGGAACCTATTTTGACGCTCTGCCGACACATTTTTTTTTATTTTTATGTGATGGGCAGTCAACAATATTAAAAACCGCTTCGTTTACCAAATTAGAGCACTTCTGCAGGTCCAAATGTTGCAATATGAATTGGTAGCAGGCAGACGCGGTGGAGTCGGTGGGGGGGGGAGGGTGGCAGGGGCGCAAATCCATTGTG
>JZLH01S0201564.1:0-19702 GCA_001188425.1 Eucidaris tribuloides
AAGTACACGATTGTCAAGCAATCTGTCTTAAAACGTGGGTCTACCAAATTCAAAAATACATCTAGTGTACTGAAAGCTAAGTGTAAGAAATCTGGACCAAGGTTACAAAATACAACTTGAGTAACAGCCCAATTTCAAATGATTTATCCCTTACATCTCAAGAACTTTACAATGTATTAATCCCAAAATTGACGGCTTTCATAAATTTTGTGATACAGTACAATACTAACTGATTTGTTGAAGTATTACATTATGCTCACTTAAATTCTACTGGCATTAGTGAGCAACTGTGTTTTCTTGATCACTAAAATAATTTCTGTTTTGCCTTGCAAACAAGGCTCTTTGTGATGCTCTACAACTGTTTATACTCATTTTTTTCTTTAAAGGCATTGCGAGGCGAGCAATTCAAGTTATTTTTGTAAAAATCTAAAGAAACTGAAGACTGAAATATATTCTAAATGCCACATGATGATTCACTAAATAAGCTGAGTTAATAAAATAATAAAAAAAAACATGATCTGATCAGCTTATAAACGAAATATGTCACAATAAAAATTTAAATATTAAATCAACTGCAGCACAATTGATGAAGAAGCAGGTAAGAAATTACAAGTAATCCCCCTTATACCTGAAAAATAATTGTAATTATTTTCATGATCATGCATGTACATAAAATTTGAAGAAAAAAATACTTCCTCCTATGTTGGGGTTATATTGACACAAGTATTTAATTTGAAATCCTTGTCCTTTCACCTTTGGAACTGAACTTCTGAAGAATTCTTTTTTCAAGGTCATATATACTTGCCCAAATTTAATAAATTAATTAATAGAAATTAATATCAACACAAGTGTATGTATCCTTTGACCCAAAAACACTTATCAGGTCACGTGATGGGCAGATAGATGGCCAGAAAACAACCAAAGCATAAAAAGAACAAAAAATCAAATTGCCCCAATGTCTTTTCACTTGCAGCCATAGTTTGTTCATTTAGTCCTATACTTTCCACTTTTATTAACATTAAACAAATTACAACATTCATTACATTAAATTTTACTTAATTTCATCAGGAATGATCACAATAAATTGTTTATAAACAACAAAATATATTTAATTTACCACAAAGTGGAATGTATAACTGTGGTAGGCCAGCACAATTACAGAAACACAGTCAATAAAATATATTTCTAACCAGATTGTGTTTGAATTCTGTATGTGCTTTAAACCAATCTCACCCTACCCACCCATACAAGTAAGGTGTGTATAGTGCAATAAATGATATACTACCCCTTACAACTATCTGTATTTTCCTCTTGGTATTAATCAATCATGTACAAGGCATGGGATAAGGTTCCAAAAATCCAGCACCTATTATTATTAGAATTCTTCACTTCAAGAAATGAAACTGTTTTGAACCAAATGTTATGCCTGAACTGAACGAATCATGTGAATTTATTTCTGAACCTGAAATCATTTCACATATCCAGAAATACAATTTGGACTTGAATAAGTATCGTACATAGGGTCAAATTACCACTCCAATGAGTGGCATTCCCATGGTATTTTATATGCATTACTGTCAAAACCACATTCTTGTTCTAATTGCAAACAAAAGTTGTCCCTTTGATCTTCTGATTGATCACAAACTTGTTTTATCTGACTGCTAATCGGGCATTAGTGCTAGACACTTTACACAGCCATAAGGCCCTTCCACCACAAAGAAGAAACCACAGTTTCTATGATATTCGGCCAATGAAACAATATCGCTGACACTGATGCAAGTTTCAAAACCTGGTGTCTCTTAACAATTGACACAAAATTTTACTTTCGAACAAACGTTTTTATCCTAGCCAATACAATTTACACAACTTGACACACAGCCTGTATGCGAAACACATGTGCATGTATGTTCACGACTATGAAAATGTAAAAACAATCAATGCAATTCCTGCAAATAAGTCAGTTCAATCTGCCTTATATTTGCACTTATGTCAATCAAAAGTGTATTCAAATGTTATTGAATTACAAAACCCTGACACAGGCTTTGGTATAATTTGCAGATTGTTTAGAAAAGGATTGCACACACACATACAGACACGCACTGACATCCAAATACATATTCAGTTACAGTACTCTATATAAATTCACTGATATTTTGAATGATGGATTTTATACAAATCTTGTAAACATGGCGTCCAATTTGGTAGGATTTGCGTGAATGTCAAAGATGAGGTAGCTGTGTATACCATATGCAAATAATGCTCTAATAGTTGAGTTGTAGAGACACAAAACAGGGAAAAAGATGTTAAAGGGGAAGTCCACCCTGACATCAAGTGGGTTTTAATAAAAGCAGAGAAATGAGAGGAACATATTGATGAAAGTTTGGCAAAAATCCACCAAAGAATAACAGAGTTATGAATGTTCAAAGTTTTAAGTTTGTGACATCACATATGGGCAGCTCCTCCATAAGCCATGTAATATAAATTCCATAAATTTTAATTTTTTAATGGTTCATGATAAATGAATGTTTTGTTGTTGTTTTCATAGAAGCATGTATGATATAATGTTTCTGATTATATATTGAATGTTCAGATAAAATCATTTCAATTTTTCTGGGAAATGACACTTTATGGAATTTATATTACATGAAAATGGGGGAGGTGCTCACATGTGACGTCACAAATTTCAAACTTTAAAATTCATAACTCTGTTATTCTTTGACGGATTTTCACTAAACCTTCATTAATAGGTTTCTCCCATTTTTCTGCTTTTATCAAAATCAACTTAACATCAGGGTGAACTTCTCCTTTAACAATTTTGCATACCGATGATGCATAATGGACATGCAAGTAAAAAATTGCGACTTAACACAAGCTACAAGATTCACAACTTGAGACAAAGGCACAGCAGTGATCTAGTTTTGGCATGTTATGATAGGGTGAGCTGAAAAGCAGACTGGGCAGATTACTTCTGTAACATTTTTCCGAAAAAGCATAGTAACAGTTTATCATCACAAATTTTAGCCAACTTATTTGCAGATGGCTGGACTACATGTATATTCCATGCATCGCAGCAAAAAATTACAGTAAAAATGAGTTATTATTAACTAAATCTTATTTCTAATCAGCAAAAATGATGCAACTAACCCAAAGATGCTTTTCATGTAGATCCTAGACAGAGTTGTGAATAACCACAAATAAAAATAGCTGGAAAAAAAGCTGAAATTGTAAAAGCTCCTATACTTTTGTACAGAGGAAATTCACCAAAAAGCTGAAAATAAGCTGAAAATCAAATACAAAAAGAGCTGAAATCAGCTTTAAAGCTTAACTCTCACACCCCTGCCTAGAATTCATTTTAAAAACTACCCCCCCCCCAAAAAAAAAAAAAAAATATGTAATAATCTATGTACTTAATCTTGAATTCAAATATCATGAAACCTACAAATTATAAAAGGTAACATAAAAACTTAAAAGAGCATCATCACCAAGCAGAAGTTGCATGTGCATGTGCATGTGAACGAGATATAAACCTCTGATTAAAAGCAGTCTTCAAAGTGTTAACTTATATTGAAGATTGGAAGTTTATAGCATGAAAGTTAAAAACACAAATGCATTTAGACAGCTTACAAATAAAACAAGTAAATTCATTTAACGTGATTTCACAAAATCTTAGCATCAAAGGAATAGACTGTACATAACAATCTTGCATCAGAGCATGTACATAATGCCCCATCATACAAATCTATCCTTCCGACATATACAGAGCTTGAACATAGTTAGGTGCACCATTTCCACTCCCTGGGGAGTCAGGCTATCAGAATACTCAGTACCAAACTCAGAGCCAATATTGCTTACAAGTAACATTTCCTGGATGTATCAAAAAAACAATCAAAGAAAATAGTCCTTTAAATGGCAAGATATCCTCACCACATGAAAAAGTATCAAAATTTGTTGCTCCAGTTAGCAGCAGTCAGCAGCTTTAGAACTCCTCACAAGTAGCAATCCCATCATGAACAATATTGAGTTCAGCAGGCTCTGGTACCACACTTGTGCATTTAGCATTACTGTTTCATTGAGATCACACACGTTCAGTCTGTAGCACTGGTTGTGCTAACTATCAATTGTCACCACCATTGTTGTGTTCCTTGTTATTGTTGAGGGCCTTCTCCCTTTCCTTCTGTCGAAATGACTTCTGTTGTTGCCTCTCATTCCAGTGCAAACACCCAACGAGGCTGTCGAACCAGTCGCTGATTTGGTCTATACTACACACTGATGCTACGGGATAGACGGATGTTGTTATCCTCAGGCTGAAATTAAACAAAAAATTAATATCAATTTTAATGAGTAGTCTAAAGAGGAGATTTACACATGTCAAACACAGTGATACTGCTAGAAGCCATGATAATGCATCTAATTAATATGTATTTAATACTCATTGTTCTTAACATAATGAAAGTTAATCTGAATTGGTCTACGCTGTACACTGATGCTACAGGATATACTGATGTTGTTATCATCAGGCTGAAAGTAAACATAATTTAATAAGAATAAATAATACATTAAAAACTTTAAGGAAAAAAAATCCAGTAAAGGGAAAATGTATGCATCTCAAAAAATAAATGCTGCTCTGCACTGATTATAGAGCTAACAAAAATGTATTTAAAATCTTTTCTTTTGCTTAAGTTACTGAAAATGTCCTCTGAACCTATTTTAACTTACAATCCCTGCACTTTTCTATTCTCTTTAATTTATTTTTATAAGAATGACTGATTCTGAATTGAAATAAAACAAACATAGGTAAAGTATTCATAGTGAACTACATCCTGATTTTTAACTGCAGCATTTATAGTTTGCATACACATACATGTAATTTGTAAATTAATTCTTGTGTTGCTGAATAAAACAAACATATAATTGGACATTTCATTAAATCTTACCAAGTTACCTGATATCCCTCCCATTTTACATATCTACATGTAAATTTGGACACTAAACAATTCAATTTAATTTTTCAATCTTATTTCACATCATTTACCAATCATACGGAATGACACAAAAGTATTTCTAAGGCGGGGTCTAAAATCTTTCTTCTAGCACTTGTGATTGGTCAGTTCTTGCTGTCAAACTACTAATGGTATTACATGATTGACAGATTTATATTCCACGTTAAAATTCCACACAAATGGTCATTGGTATGACATGGCATAGAAATTTGCCAAGAAGCCAAGATTCCTACTAAATGTTTACAAAATAAACATCAAAGACAATGAGTCTCAAACACAAATAAAATTTGTGAACCCTTCGCACTGTTTACAAAAACACTAAGGTCTCTGCAATTAACATCAGGAATAAAAAGATACAGTTCAACTAAACTGAGGAAAGGAAAACATCGTGAATAGTTTACAAAAATATTGCTATGACGTAAAGGAAGTGACCAAACTTACACATCCGGAGTCATTATTTATTTGGCAATGAAATGTGTGAATGTATTTTGTCACCTTCATGTTTTTGCTACTGACCACAATATTGAAATTTCCACCAAGCTTGCTGGAGTCACAGTTTTAGTTCATGAGAAAATGCCCTTTTCACTTGTCCTTCCTACTTTAAAGCATGTGATCAGTAGATGGTAAAATCATACAATGCTGACAGTGAAATAGCATGCTACTTCTTATATTATAGATGAAGCTACCCACAATTACACAATTTAGGAACTTGGAGCAAACTGATCTTGATATCAGTGACTCTGGATTAAAGGGCAGTGACATGATTGGGAGAAATACAAAATGTCTCTTGAACCAAACTGGTTGAAAGAGATACCATTCTATACACCAGCTGGAGTGTATCTCCTAGCTGGAATGATTTGTCTTGAATTTATTTAATTATGGAGAATCAAGCATGAAGATACAACTAAATTTTTCTCATGCCCAGAGAGAAATTAATCCCATGGATACATTAACTACACAACAAATTTACCTGTCACAAGGCATACTTATGGTAGCTCTTTTAAAATGAGTCAACTTTTGACTACAAAGAGTTCACACTAGAATCCTTGCATACTTTACTTGATTTTAGAATAGTTTTACCCAAAGTTGAGAACTATACCTCCAAGTCATGTCATTTACCTTTAAAGCTTATGCTCATTCCTGTTTTGCTTAGCTCTTCTTCATGTTTTGTAATTAGATCTATTTTAGTTTCCACTTTTGAGTAGTTGTCAAGATTGGATGAATTGGGTTTCAGTATTTGTTTTGACTTTCAAAGTGTGCATTTTCAAGAAGATTTGATTTTGTAGTTGACTGTTAAAGTGCATTTTGGCTTTGCTTTCGGGTAGTTTCTAAAGATCCAAGTTGTATAAACATTTTATCAACAAAGCTTCTTATAATGATCAGTACTTCTATTTGCCTTAAATGCATCTACATACTATGCTTTAATCATTCTACCAACACAATAGTTTACAAATAAGTCACAATAATCTAGGAACCGAAACTTAGCACTCAGTCCACGGGGCATTTCTCAGTAGCCTTGTAGTAATGATGCTTGTCTAGTAGGTAGAATGTCATGGGTTCCTTTCCTATCAAAGTTCACCTCTGATTTTTTTTTTCTGAGTAACTCAAAATTAAGTTACTTTAACCCTATTTTAACTGGGCAATTTCAGACCAGGTTTTTACTGGGGGGGGGGGGGTTGACCCCCCCCCCCCCCCCCCTTCCAGATCTCGGCTGTAGATCGCGCGATTGCCGCGAAAATTTGCACGTGCATAGAGCCGGATGTAATCTACAAGACTGTATAGTAAAATTTAAAAAAAAATATTTTTTTATATTTTTTAAGTAATTAATTATGCAAATAAGTGTATGAAATTATGTTTTCACCTATAACTTGCTTACAAGCTAGTAGAATGCTAATTTTTAGTGAGAATGTTCATTTTGATATTTCTTACAATTATCTACAAAAAAATTTGCCGAATCAGAATTAATTTCTTATGTATTTTATTGTTTTGTGAATTACTTCTGCAATTCTTTGTTTTTTCGGCCTTTTGTTTTTTATTGTTTTTTCGATGAACTTTGTCGGGGACACTTTTGCGATCATAAACAGCATAAACTTAATCCATTTCAACCAGTAAAAGTAAAAATAATTATACATTTATGATGTTTGCCTGAAAACACAATTTCCATTGGTTTTGTACACAAAATCATGTTTTTGAGCAATTTGGGGGTTGACATGCGCAGCGTTGTAACGGTACGTCCGATTTTCGCAAAAACGGTCTCAAAAGATGCGCAAGACTTGAAAGCAAAAAGTCAGCGAACGAGGTGGTTGAAAAAATTTTACGGCAGCATGGTCGCAAATCGTCGGGGTGTGGGGGGCAAATTATCCCCCCCCCCCCTCCCCGCAGTTAACATGGTGTTAATGTGCATCTTGTGATAGGCAAATAAAACACCATATTAATATAATCAGACCTCCCAACCTTGATTTTGCTCACAACAGGAACAAACAGCATTTCAAGTAGGAAGGTTCAGTAAAATTATCACAAAAAGGGAAAATCTTATCAAAACCAGAGCTGAGAATGGCAAAAATGCAAATTCTTTGCTCCAAATTCACAATGATTGGTAGGTCTGCATAATAATCCTAAAAGGCACATCCTTCTGACTTGAACCAACTTACCACCATCCCTTCTTGAGTTCTTGTCTGTTCCTTCCATCGAGAGAAGCCCATGCTGTATGCCTTGCATCCGGTGACACTGCAATCTGAAAATATGACAATTATACAAGAATTAAAGCAACACTTTTGCATCTCCTGGAGTACAAGAATAATGTACACATCATATATTTTGTACCCAAATATTTTTTGTGATTTGCTTTAAATGTAAAAAGGTAGTCCTGAATTTGGGGTAAAACTATTCTAGAATAAATTAAGTATGCAAGGATTCTGCTCTGAAAATCTTTTAGTGAAATGTTTTTTTTTCTATCCTGTAAGCATGTGATCAGTAGATGGTAAAATCATGCAATGCTTACAGTGAAATAGCATGCTTCTTCTCGGATTATAAATGAAGCTACCCACAGTTACACAATTTAAGAACATGGAGCAAACTGGTCTTGATGTTTAGTGATTTTAGAATAAAGGTTAATAGCAAGATTGGGGTAGTCCTCAGCTTGGGGTGAAACTATTCTAGAATCAAGTAAACTATGCAAGGATCCTGCAAAAATCTTGTGGTGCAATGTTGACTCATTCTAAAAATATCTACTGTCAATATCCCCTATGGCAAGTAAATCTGTTGTGTAGCTTTCTATGGAATTCATTTCTGTCTGGGCTGGAGAGAAATTAAATGCTAGTATATTCATGCTTGATGCAGTAAACAAATTTAAAACAAATCCTTCCAGCTGGGAGATCCACTTCAGCCAGTGTATGTGTTTGAACTCATTTGGTTCTTAAGGCACTTTCAAGTGTTCCCAATCAGTGTACACAATCACATATTTGGCCAATTCTGATTTCACCCTCCCTTATCCACCTCCTTTTTCACAAAATAGTACATACCTTAAGTTCCACGCCAGCAGGTACTACAATAGGTCTGAAGGAGAGTGTATGTGGACAGATAGGGGTGATAAGTATTGCAGGGACATTGGGGTGGACCATGGCGGCTCCAGCGGCAGCTGCATAGGCTGTACTCCCCGTTGGTGTTGAGATAATTAAACCTACAAAAATATGACAAATATCAGGTAAATGCAAATCTATCTACTAGTAACAAAGCACACAGCATATCACACAAAAATGTCACATTTGCCCAGTCATTTTCCGATGAAGTTTCAAACTTCTAGTTTGAAAAGTCTTCAAAAAACAGTAGTTGCAGGCAATAAGGCCTTTAAGAAGTGTATCGAAAAAAAACTAGGTTGTATTTATTGACTATAACACAGACATGTGATATGGCCTCTTTCTCCTCTTACAGCCACTGTTTCCTTACCTTTTTCAAAAAAACTTTGTTCGGAGACTAGATAAAAATGCAAGAAACTAGGTACAGTTTCTGTTTCCAACAATGTAATTCCCTGATTTTTCCTGATTTGATTCGCTGATTTGAGTGATTTTTCTCAAATTTTCTCACTCTTCCCTTCCTTGGAATAAAAAGGGAGAATTCATTTTCCAGGTTTTCCCTGATTTCTGTGATAAACTGGGAATTCTGCAAGACGGAAAACTTTTCTGAAGTTGGCAATATTTCATTTTGTTATTGACAACATGTTTTGCACTTTGTTTCAAACATTCACCCAATATTTCCTGTCCTAAACATCCCTGTACATGATGTAGACACTGAAATATCCAAAACTTTTTAAGGGTTGTCAAAAAGTGTTACAAAATAGGATAGGATAAGCTCCTTCCTCCAGAAACTGGAAAGAAAACAGCCTATGGCTATCCATTCATACATTAATTTTTTCATCTGTTTTTAAATCTCAGCTAAATGTCAATACAACTGAAGTGAAAGTTTTTCTATACAACTGGATTTGACCCCATCAAATTGTATTTTTTGAAAATATTTACACTGACCCAGTTTTTTGTTTTTATTTCATCAGCATCTGGTTATGTGGAAGCTATTATATTGGTTAACTTTGGATATGACACTTTGAAAAACAAAAATGGTGACTGAAAAATCATCATTTATAATACAAAAACTATTCAAAAACTTGTTATTTTACTGCTGGTAACCTCAGTAATATCTAAGTTATCCAAATATAACCAACAAATCCTAGAAAACAAAAAAGAAACAGGTTGTGTCAGCAGAGATGTGTCAATTAAAACAGTTGTTTTATCTTGACAAGGTTCATGATACATGTACATGTGTTTGTCTGTTAGCACACGACCCAACTGTTTGACGAACTGTCTGCTATAATCATATTTTCTCAAATCTAGTCAGCGTATTGTTACTGTCCTAATTTTCAAGGATCAATGTCATGAAATCTAAATAATTTAAAACAGAGTGAATGATTAACATATTCCTACTTGTCCATGCTGTTCATAACTTTGCTGGTCCATACACAATTAGTAGATAACTAAAACAAATAAATTACCTCTCTGACTGAGGAGATTATCATTCAAAAATCGAGCAGTATATTTTCAACATTGAGATAAAACCAAATCACACCAAAAAGTAAGTTATGTTTATACATATATCCATCAGCCTAGAGGTACTTGCCAATACCAGTGTAGAAATGACATCCACCTCTAAAAATAAACAATTGTTCATTTTTATATTTGACAAGGTTGTGCAAACACATAGCTTTATGACTATGCTCAGACTTTTTATAGGCCTTGTGTTGTACAAGGATATAACTATTTATTGTCATTGAACAGCAAATACACATGTATTGCTACCACAATGGGTAGAAAATAAATATGTGTGTACAGTTATAGGCAAAAGTAAGGTACATTTATGATTTTCAACGAAATAGATTCTGCAAGGTTAAAACACCAAGAATAGACAATTGTTGTGTGTTTGCCACACTGCTAAATTTCAACTTCTGAGGTTTATCAATATCACTATTTTTATGCATACATACAGTACTTCACCCTCATCTCAACTCCACCCCCATAGAGCAAAATGGTAGGATTCAATGCATTCAGTGGAATGGCAATTGGGTGATTCCATACGACTAGTGGAGAGGAGGATCAAATCTTTTTTTTCTTTCTTATTTTAAGAACAGATTGGTATGTCTACTACTCCTATATTACCATATAGTTGCTCCCAACATCATTGTATTATACAGTATGGAAGATTCCATTTAGTAGCAAATGGGGAGGCGAGGGAGGGGCTTACCGTCACCCTGTACTGTTGTTACATGCCTGCCATCCAGGAAGAGATCAAGGTTAGACAAGTATGGTGATGGTCCCCTGTCTATTACACAGTCATTCAGTACCTGGCAAGAAAACAAGGTAACTGATAAACACTATATTATGATATCTCATGATCATAGCGATAAGATGTACACATATTTGGAATATTAGGATGAAACGAGGAGAAGGAAGATGAGAAGGTGGATGACAAAGAAAAGATAATGAGGAGAAATGAGGGGGAAGAGAAGAAGATTAGAAGGACTAAGAAAAAGGAGGAATGGGAAGAAGAGGTGGAAGGAGGAGGAGGAGGAGGAGAAGGAAGTCCGAGGAGGAGGAGGGGGAGAAGATAATGACGAAGAAGAACAAGAACAAAAATTGAATTCATCATTTTATCAGAATATTTATTAAAAAAGAAAAAAAGATGTTCATCAAACTTACTTGGAATTTGAATTTGAGGTTGGAAGGGTCTGGTTTCTTGGCCGTGGGTTTAAGTGAGTTGACATTGTTTTCTTCCAAGCCTGATGGAATCTCAGAATTCTCAAATATGAGGCACTTTAGTCGGCTGCGTAATGTGACTGCTGCATTACCTACAAGGAGAAGTTAAACACAACCATAAACATACACAAAAATAAAAATTACATTTTGTGTACAAAACAAATGAAATGTTGCTCACAGCGAATGTAACAACATTGGTGATTCTGTTGTGATCTTTAAAACTTTCATGATCCAAATATCTATTTTCTTTAGATTTTTCTCCAACTTTCACAGATATATTTCAATGAATTGTCAACTTTTATTCAAATTATTCAGTTATTTATGGTTGCCCTGAAGGGACATTTTCGCAAAAATATAAAAATTTGCGCAAAGATTTACCCCCCCCCCTCAAAAAAAAATAAATAAAAAATTGACATTTTCGTGAAATTCTTAGATTTTTCGCAAATTACTGTCCTAAAAAAATTCGAAACAGTTCTTGCAAAAATGTCCCTTCAGGGCCACCATACTTATTAGATGGGAACTGCCCTCAAACGTTTTTTTTTTTTTTGAGATATAAGGTTTTGTCACCCCAGCAACAATAAAGGCCGGGACTCTTGCTGAGACTCAAGTCACCAAATGGTCGTCGAAGTCTCGGAGACGTCTCCGTGACATTGCCACAACATTACCACAACATCTCCTTGAGACTGGCCGGCTCTCCGGGGAGTCCCAGGAATAAATTAACCTCAGCAAAATATGTCTCCCTTGCTTAATGCAATGTCTCCGATTGATGTTAACTGGGCAATCACGGTAACGGAATTTACAAAATCAGAGGAATTTTGGCTCATAATTTTTCCACTCTGTGAAGCTTACACTTATGACCTTGTTCATTTTTATACTGCTGAAAGGGCTGCAGAGGTAATCCCTGCTATCACCAAGGCAAAAATTGATATGTCATTCACATCTTCAGCCATATCGAGGAAAAAAATGAAGAAAATATAAAATCCCGGTAACGAATTTAACCAGAAAAATTGAGTCTATTTGCCAATCACTTTAGGTATGGGAAAGTTCCTCTGAAAATACTACAACACATTATACACTAGTTGATGTCTATAATTCCATTATTCATATTATATTAACTTTACTGTCGTAAGATCTTTTTCAAAACATTTCATTCCATCTTTTTAATGGTATAATCATTTCCTTATCGGTTAAGTCGGTGCGTAACTCAACTTACAAATTCGGTAACGGAAATTACACCTTCTGATTTTCCAATGCTGAAATAAAATTCCCATGGCACTGCAGTTCTCTGAAGATGCTGTGTAGAATTAGAAATAGTTTCCTTCTATATATATTAACCATAAAATAAGTAATATAAATAGTTGTAGATTTGTAAGTATTACAAGTGCAAATATACAAATAATTATGAATTACGTAAAATTTCAACAATATTTGCAAAAATTATCAGTGGTGACTGCCCCAAACTAGTGGTAAAATTTAAAGTTAAAATTATCTGTTCAAAATTAGCAACAATATAATCACTATTTGCTGCCCTCTCTCCCCTGAAAAACATTACCATTGCCACAAAAAAATTATATCTAAGCATAATGTAACGGGAATTTAAACACTAGCTAGAGCCCATGTACATATGCTACACAACAGTTCAACAAATACTAATTGGGTTGTGCTTTTTGTCATGTCATGTACGAACAGCTATCGAGACATTCTAGATATGACAACAAAATTGTAAATACAGGTATCACAGCATGGCGTATGATCAACCAAAAAAGACACAAAATGAATGAAAAAACTGCGTTGAAATCTAAGGACAAATCCGTAGAAATGTCAAACTAAAGAGAAGTTGCCAATAGAAGCCATCAACTTTGTTTGTCAAAATGCATAAGTGCAATGATACACCTATCTGAAAATACACAAAATCCAGAAAACTTTAGGCTCCGTTTATTTCGAAACATAGGCCAATTAATGTCTGCATCTGAAGTTAAAATGACAATTCTGTAGAGAATAAAAATGCTCTAAATAAAACATTCAGTTCGCAATCACTCCTGCAAGGTCAGTTGAAGTAAGAAGTTGATGAAATTTACTGAATTGACATTTAGAAAAACAATTGCCTTATTGGACAAGTACATCGTAGGCCCCACTTAAAATATAATGACAATTCAGGCCAAACAGACAAATTTAACAAATTTTAAGAAATTTGACAGTAATTCTCCTTTTGGTTCGTATGACTTACATTAAGCTATGAATATTATTACACTTTTTAATGTAATACTGGAGCATACACACATTTTTCATTCTAGACTTGTACTACCCACATGCAGTGCAGTACAAATTCTCAGCTTCCAAGATGGACAATTATTGCGCATCCTGTTCATATAAGCTGATGCCACATGCTATTGCTTTGTTCTCTTGCACTGAAGAAGTATTTTCACATTTAATTAGCCCCACTCCACAACCACCCCCACACAGAAAACAAAGCAAAACAATAAAACAACGATTTAAAAAGACAAAATGCAAAATACATTATTTGACTAGAAAATTCTATTCTATTGGTGATGTACAGGCTGTATGTATATTATTTGCTAGAATAACATCAGTTTTATGAAGGGAAGTTCTTGCATGATGAGAATAATATTTATGCTAAAACTAATTAAAAACCGGACCATTGCTGACAAATGGTGTCATGTTAAACATGTGACATAGCATAGTCTGTGTGTCAGAACTCAAGAAGCCCTCCAGGCAATCAGGGTATCAGAACTCATTCTTTCAGTTTCTACACACTGGTCACTAAGCTACCTCAGGGCCGAATTCCCATGAGGCTCTCCTCATAAACATTCCAATAATGAATGTGTCTGAAACAGGTTATCTCCTCCCCTCACAGATGATGGTAAATTCTGTACCCGTGTAATTCCGTTACCCAGTTCAGCAAAACTGGAGAGAGATATTTCAAAAAAATGTTAGGTAAGGTTTTGAAGATTGGTATGCAGTGCAGCAGAATTTACAATTGACAGAAAAAATAATTGCAAAAGCTTACTCAAGGTGAAAAACTTTTTCAAGTTTTACGCGGTAACGGAGATACATTGATTTGTCAGCTAAGATTTTGAATCATTTCTTCAGAAAATACTGTTTGGAGTTTCAAAAGTTTTTTACAATTTAAGATTGATTGCACCTTCAAAGTTAAATCAAGGAATAGTGCAATAAGAATAGCATGATACATTACATTTTTCAAAATATTATGATTAAATCAAGATCAATTTTAAGTCCTATACCCAAAACTATCCCCCAATTTCAAAAGTGTATATTAAGAAAACTATAAAAGTTATTGCAAAACGGTTTTCTGTTTCTTGAAATTCAGTAATCTGTCTATATGGGACATTAACTTTTATGAAAATTGGCTTAAATTCGAAATTTGGTATTTTTGTGTTTCTCATACGGAATTGCCCAACTATGACATCTCTTTGGTAAGAGTGCAAGTCATTTTGTGGTCTCCCAAGTTGCCGTGACTGATCAGTCACGGGAGTCGCGGCAACGTCTCCTTCAGTAAGATCGGGCCTTAAATCTGCAGAATTACAAACTGTTGGAATATTTTGAACTCACCTTCTAGGAAGACATTGACGGACTCTTTAAAGTCTTCAAACTCAAATGGCGTGAGGAAACCGAGGGAGCCAAGATGGTAGGCCATGACGGGAGGAACACTACCTTCCTGGAAGAGGGACGACGCCCATAGCAACGTCCCGTCCCCGCCCAGACAGATAATGAAGTCTATCCTGTCACTCAGATCATCACCTGAGGGGAAAGGGGAGAGTTCAAGAACAAGAAAATGGTAATTTAAAGGTCAACTGCTGACAAAGAATGGAGTAGTAATCTATTTTCACTTGAATTATAAAAATAAGGGTATAATTCCCAATTCCATCCCCCCCCCTCCAACAATGCAACAACAAAAAATGACATGCAGTGTTTTTTCTCTCTTGCAGCCAATATCCACTTGTTCAATTTTGAGAATGAGAAATTCCTCGTCATTCATTAAGAGTGTAACATAAACCGAGTATGTACATTTCTTTAGGTAATGAATAGCTGTAAAACTTAATTCATTACGTTTTGTAGTGTTCTAGAAGCCCCCAACTATGGTGCATGTCACATTCTCAAAAACCGAACAGGTCTATGCGATAACACTGCAATTATATCAGGGTATGTTCATAGACTGCTCTTTTCTTTTATGATCACTCACAGCACAGACAAAATTGGGAGCGAAGCTTCACTTACATGTCTAAGTATCTATCTATAGTTGCTCTTGGGATAAAACAAAAAGCTGTTGTATGACTTAACTGTTGAAGACAGTTGTTGTTTATTCTGATTTTGAATGGGTAAGAAGTTTAAATTCAAACTATGACAGATATTTACACAAAAAAGAGAAAAGAAAAAAAAGAATACTGACAAGAAGTGAAATCTGAGACCCTTGACAAATATTTTGGCATCCCTCTACCAATAATAGTGGTTTTCGGTTTTGACAACGGACGCGAACTCAAGAACGGTAATCCGTACAAGATCGAATCTGCGCATGCGCCACACCCCGCATACGCTGTCGCGTTGAGAATAGTAAACGCGAATTTCTGAGATTTTCGTTCGTTGAGTAGGACGAGTTGAGGACAGCGCGCAATCAGCGCGCCCATACAGATGAGTCAGTGCAAAT
Source organism: Eucidaris tribuloides (assembly GCA_001188425.1). Lineage (NCBI taxonomy): Eukaryota > Metazoa > Echinodermata > Echinoidea > Cidaroida > Cidaridae > Eucidaris > Eucidaris tribuloides. The sequence continues at coordinate 15,984 of JZLH01S0201564.1, forward strand.
CGCACGTGCGCCACGCGGGTATGGGAATCGAGGCTGATTATTGAGAAACAAGCTCTCGACGTTTCCATTACAGTAGAGTTTAGCGTGTATTGAATTCAACAAGTTTGTAGGAAACATTGAATTACGTTCTCATTCATGGTCATGCAAGATGATTTCTGTCAGTATTGCTTATTTGATTCATTGATACAAATATATTTTGTAAACGTGCTAAAATTGTTTTATATCATCATCATCATGAATGTAAAATTATACTCGCCCGCCAGATGTTACACACCACGTGCCTACCTGGTTGTGTGTAGTCGCTATGATGTCTTGTAGGCTACGTGTAGGCAGTGAGATGCTTCATTTAATGAACTTAAGTTTTGAAGCTCCATTTTTAAAGACAATTTTCACATTTCTTCTGGTTTGTTGATGTGTCATACCAGCAAAACAACATTCTATACATTTATCTAAATGTAATATTCCCACCCAAAAAATGCCTAAATATTGGCTGTGACAAGAGATCGTCATTTTAGCGATAACATGTAACAGCATTATAGATTTCTGATTGAATTATGCTCGCCCAGGTCAGTGGCGTGGGATTAGAGGCGGGGTCAGGATTGATTCACCACACACCGATCCGCTCGCGTTCTTTAGTCTTATTTTGCGAAACGTGAAGTGATCCCGGCGCGGACGGTTAGAACGGACGTGCCTTCACTGTTCTACAGTTTTGTCAGCGGGGTGTCAAAACGAAAGCTCCCTATTATCCTCAGGGATGAAGGGAATCTAGGAGAAACAGTTTTTAGAATATATAACACTGCTTCTCTTACAACACACAAAAGTCTGGTGTACTTCTGAGTGGTACATGTATATGCTACTTCACAGACTTGGCAGTTTTATCAAACACTTCAGGAAGTGAGTGTTCTGATTTCACAACCTAAAGTCCTCTGACATGAAAACTATTATTTAAGAAAATAAAATAGTCTTATCCTGTTTAAATATAGCAAAGATAACAATTCCTTTCATTTCCCCCAACAATAACCCTTATTTTGCTTACTCCATTAACCAGGGGTACAAATGGACACCTGTGTAAATATTAACAAAAACAACAGAGGAAGATTAATATATGTAATGAACATCAACCCAACAAAAGGCATTTTTGAGACATATTCTGAAATTTCAAACTTAAAAAATCATGAACGGTAGATGTGCGGCTAGGAGGTAAGTCATTATTTGTAAAGATATGTGTCAAGATTGCTTTAAGCCCTAAAAAGGCATAGGGGGGGGCGGAATCCACCCCCCCCCCCTAGACGTGTTCGCGCAAAAATGTCCGCGACCTTGTGCGAAGCAGTTCGCCACGGCAGTTTCATGACTTTATTTATCTCTCGATGTCCGCGAGCTTTTTCGAACCAAATTATGACGAAGTCGTACGCCAGGTTCCCAAGTCTACGTAAATTTTTTTACTGCATGTCACCCCAAAAATCTGCCTGCAAAAACGTGATTTGTTGTACATTTCCCATACAAATGTGTTTCAGCCAAATTATAGAAATGTATGATTTATTTTTTTACTTTTCATTGGTTAAATATAATTAATATTTCTGCTGTTTTATACCGCAATAAGTCGTCCCCCCCAACAAATTTCATCAAAAGAAACAATAGAAAAACAAAAGGTTGAAACAAAAAAAACAAAGAAGAAGATACATAAGAGAAATTTGAAAAAAAAAAAACATAAAATACATAGGAAATCAGTTTGATTTCCGGAATTTTTTTTCAAGTAAACTGTTAGAATGCTTTAAAAAAGAGTGTCAGACACAAATTTATCAGTTTGGGCTTTATGGTAGTGACTTTACAGTTAATTCTGATTTGATTCTTATGCATAAATCGTAGCCATAATTAATACTGAAATTAATTCTGGTGATTAGACTATACTCTTGTTTAGATTACGCGATGGGTTAACTGGATGCCTGTGGCCTCAAGCTTTCGGCGGCGATCCGCTGCAGTAGCAAAACTTTGTTAATACTTGCATCGACGGCCGAGGATCTCAGGGGGAGGGGGGGGGTGGTCGGACGTTGGGAAATCCGGCCCCCCTCCCCCCCCCTCCCCTCCCCCCTCCCCCCCCCCACCCCCCACCCCCATCCCCCCCCCCCCCCCCCCCCCGCCCCCCCCGCCCCCCCCCCCCCGATATCAGCTAGCCAAAAAAGCCCAGCCTGATTGAGCGTTAAGATAACACATGGAGTATTACGCTTACGGTAATAAGCTGTATGGCATGGTTTCTGTGTAAGGCACCACAGAGTCGATAAGTTTGAGAAAACGACATGAGACGTATCTCTAACGTTACATTTCATTAAATTTGGCTAGAGTTTCACTTACATTACAAAGCCAGCTTCATCTGTTCTTCTTATTCTTTTTCAACTAACCTTCTTTAAATGTCTTAAATTTTGACATGAGGGCAGCAAATTCCTGGTCCTTCTGAAGATCTCCATCTTCTTGAACTTTGGCCTCCACATATATTACAAGATTTTTCTCCTAAAAAGGGGGGAAATGAGTGGATTACCAGTCATATGGATTTACAAATTACACATAGAAAATGTTACACTACATTAAGTTTTAAGATGCATTAGCACATACTTCTTGATAACCACTGGGAAGTTGATCAGTTTAAAAAAGCAGGCTTTTTAATGTACACATCCCCCCCCCCCGCCCACTTTTTCAAGTTTCAGACAATAAACATTTGTTTGTTTTTCAAAATCATAAAATGTCTGCATTGACCATTTATATCATCCAACATGTACAAACTTGATAAAAGTTTGTATAACCAGAGCATACTCTGTCATCATTCTTGACATGATTATACCAATTTCTCTTCATATTGTTCTTTTTTACTTTTTTTTACTTTCAAGAGTGAAATGTCATCCCTCATTTACCACCAGCAATTTACTTTACATATTGTATAATGTTGAATATTTCACAGTTGTTCAAAAATTTTCACTTCCTGATTTTTCTTTCAAAAGCAAATGAAAATGTAATAAAAATTGCGAAACTCTTTCTTACGAATTCCCAGACTAGCAGCAAATGGGAAAAACATTTTGTTTGTGAAACGGTATAAAGGTTACTTACACGAAATCAAATTGAAGTCCAGCATTTACCATAATGCCACTAAACCTGTGTTTCTTGCTCCTACATTTTGCTAAAGGTTCTTCAATAGCATTTTCTTCCATATACCATTGTATTTGCACAATGTTAATTTGTTGTTGTTGCTGTTGTTTTACCTGTGACAGCCATTTGGTCATTTCTTTGAATGGTGCCAGCACTGTAGGGTCATAGATTTTCTTGATGATCAGAACCGACAGGGGCGTGGATTTCCAGGTGATTCGCTGGCTGGAAGGGTCTGTCACATGCCTGCAGAAATTAATTCAATAAATGAAACTTAAACATTAAAGACACAAGCTAGCATAGTGGAACTTCAATTTTAAAAAACCTATCAAACTTTGATATCTGAGCTACATAATACTGTTTAAATTGGCAAATAAACATCCTAGCATACAAAAGTTTGAAAAGTTATGCTGCCACTGGCATGGTATGAATGAATAAACATCAACTCCTGATTTATCACTAAGGCTGAGTATAAAATAGCCATAACCTATAATATAGTCGTAGGTCACACTGCATACTGTAGATTTTCACCATTTTAAAGATTGGGTTATTGATTTGCACGTCAAAAAACATCTATACGAATCAAA
>JZLH01S0201564.1:20555-31542 GCA_001188425.1 Eucidaris tribuloides
TAAACTACCGTTTGGTATTGACAATGAAGGGAAGTAATGGACTTGCAAATCCCTAACCCAATCTTTAAAGCAGTAAATGATCACTTTGAAGTACAATTTTTTCAGGGCTTGATTTTTAGACCTTATCAAAAACACTTAGAGCATGGGGGAGTATGCAGCTCAGATTTTTTAAACTGTGGCCATTGTTTTCACATTCTGTTCATACAGTAATGCATTTTCAAACTCATTTGCATGCAAAATTTTGCACTTCCATAATTATTGTATGGACCAAGTTCTAAAAGGTGAAATAAAACTTCTACTAAAATATCAATGTGTAAATGATCTATTGGTGGGTCTAGACTGACATAATTGATATATAAAACTATAACAATAAAAATTGGCATAGCAGAAATTATTTATATGGTTGTAATACAATAGTTGCATAGTACAGTAATGGAATAGGATCATATGTACTGGTAGCTGTAAAATTAATGGATGATAATTGTAGAATAATGGTAGTACTGGTACTACTACTACTACTACTAGTAGTAGTAGTACCAGTAGTAGTAGTAGCAGCAGTGGAAGTAGTAGAAGTAGTAGTAGTAGTAGCAGTAGTAGTAGTAGTAGTAGTACTAGTAGTAGTAGTAGTAGTAGTAGTAGTAATAGTAGAAGTAGTAGAAGTAGTAGAAGTAGTAGAAGTAGTAGTAGTAGCACTTGCAGTTGTTGTAGTAATAGTAGTAGCAGTTGTTGTAGTAGATTTTCTTTCTCTCCTATTTCAATGTCAATTTCAAAATATTTTGTGTGTTTTTATCTTGACATAAATTTCAGTCCCCTTACACAAGTACATGTAAATAGGCTTCTGTCCTACAGTACATGGGCATTCACAGCTTGCTAGCTACCAATTTACATAAGGCATACCATCGTCCTAAGAGGGGAATTTGCCCGACTCCATTTCATATCTCCATTGTCATCAGCGACGGCTCGCATGCATCAAACGCAGACGTGAAACAGGCGTTTCCGAATATCCATTAACGAGATGCGAAAATGATGGTGAAACGGATAATGAAATATGTTATGGTGTCACAGAGTCGCTCTATTGCTGTGTCATGTCCTTGTGTTTCACCGTGCCTGCTACAGATCAAAAGCAAATTTATGTTCGCATCTCCTGATCAAATATTGGTTTGTGTGTCTAGCGTTGCAGAGATAATACAAGGATACTTAAATGACTCAGTATGACGATCATATTCTATGTGCAGTGTTTACTTAACAATGTGTAATTTTGATGAGAGCTATATTTGAAATCAGCTGTGAATCTCTGATACTTAAAGTGTTGGTGTTAATGTGGGTAAATATTGTTCATTTGAATATTATGAAAGAACTTTGAGCCGTTTTTCTGTTGATCTCTCCGAAGCAAGATCAGTGATTTTCTTTTTTAGTTAGAACTACAAATTAGATTTTTAAAATCTAAAGCAATTCTTCTTTCTTTTAAGCAATGTTAAATAAAATTAATTAATCCAAATATAGCCCGATACTGTAAGTGGAAAAGGGGGTTGATATGATAAAATTTAAATCAATTTCTCATTTATAGGTAAACCTTCATTTTCAAATTTACTTTTTAAAAGAAAACAAAATCAAATCTCAATTTTCATATTTTTCCAATTTTTTTTCACATGACAAATTCGAAACATATTTCTCTATTTCTTTATTAATTCTATGATTTTTCTTCTTTTTTTAAATAGCAAATTCAAACTACTCAATATTAATCCCCTAACCCTGTCCTAAAGTGATCCCCCTGTGGCAAATTTCATACTCCTTAGTTGCTCCAATTCATTCTGTGGGAACCCAAAATTGGTACACATTTTGAGCAGGATATCTATCCAAAAAAGGGAGTTAGAACCACAACAAAAGTTAATCAGGTTGACCCGAACTGGAATTCATGCATATGGTAATTTCGTTGTTGTGGCTTTTGGTGTCAACCATCCTACATACCAGCTAATATTTTACTTTTTTTCGGTAGTTTCATAAGATTACCTCCACCACACTTGTTCCTGATGTCAAGGATAAATGTCTTTGTTTTCTCAATATATTGCTTTAACCCATTCCCTCTGAAAGTGTGTAATTCCCATTAGTACATCTGTATCCCGTAGCCAAAAGATTATTTAAACAACAGTGTCAGGTGAATGTGGTGGTGGATGACATATAATCACAGGACACACCCACAGACAAACCTCTCCCACTCTCTAACGAAGCAGGGTTTTTTATTTGTTTGTTTTTTGTTTATATTGACAACGTGTATCCTTGTTTTCATTCAAAAAGTTGCCCATTTGACAAAACTGTTACTTGCCCAAGTGAAAAAAATGTTTATTAATTGTATTTGTTTAGAGATAATACCTTGTTATAAGTACTTTTACAGATTCCACTTACAGTAATTGAAATTTTGCAATTACATCACTTACCACTTTAAGGAACTAGAATTGATTTTCATATATTTTTACTTACCCAGGAGCAAAATTTATTTGCCCCGGGCAAGCGGGCAAGTGCTAGAATCAAGCCCTGATTTATAATCATTACGCTATGCAGTATTTGTCATCTAATTTCTCAGCTGGTTCAGAATACTCAAACTAAATGTTTCATGACCTCTATTACGAATGTTGATTAGTACTTATCTGTTTATATGCGAACATATTTTGTGTGGTCAATAGCAGAGTTTGTTTGAGTTAAAACGACACTTGGTCACATCGCTGCAGGTTACCCACGGGTCATTTTCGGACAGCTGACATGCAAATCAACTAGATATCAGTTGGAGACACAATTACAGCACAATTTGACCTTCTCTGTAGAATGTCTTTAGTGTACATGTAAGTGGGAAATTTACAATGTGATAACATGTAAGTAAAAAGTGAAGTCACTTGAAGATTATCTTAAGTATACAGCAAATTGTTTATACAAAGAGAGAGAGAAAAAAAAAATCTGTGATGCCGAAATTACTGTGTTGTTATGCACTATTTGTCAATCATTTTCAACAGATAGAGGTGGACCTCAATGTCAGTTGTACTGTATGTACATTACTGTCCTTTAGGAAGATATTCCTGAAACCTGTTGTTGTTTGATATGGTATTGTTTGATAACCAGGATGTGGACACAAACTTTAAAAATAGCCCCGCTGGTGACCTCAAATGAAGCTATAACAGAACCCCCCCCCCCCAAAAAAAAAGAGAATGATATTTGAAAGCATTGCATGTACTTACATGTATTACATCAACAAAAGAAAATTAAACATTTATCTGCTTTTCTATAACAGTTGCCAATGAAATAATTTTCTTTTTTTCAATGACATGTGTGAAGATTTAAAAATAACAGAGTGCATTTATCCCTGTTATTAATTCTATTAAATTTCAACACATATATATTTGTACGGGTTATGTTTGTATTGAATGCATACCCTCTGAATGAATTTAATCATATGAAAACAACAATTCACGAGGCTAACAATAGCTGCATGCATGGTATTGCAATTATTGGATCAGGCAAAAGCTAATTATCTAGTTTTTCATTACTTCATCACCTACATGTATAGTCAACCAATGTACATGTACACTAGACTGCCTTGCCTTCAGCTGCAGACTACATGTAGCAGTTTACTACTGTGTCAATGTGTGAGTTTTTTTTATTAGAAGCATTGTGTTGTAATTATTGGATTATATCCTGCTTTTGTTGATACAACAGTAAGTTTGTAAAGAATTTAATTGAAAGTCGTTCATCACATTTTTCAATGAAACCAAGCAGGGCTTCATTCTTAGATTTTGCACAAACATATGTATAGAAAGAGCTTTGCTAAGATAAAATGCATTCACCAAATTAAACACAACATAATTTCAAGCAGAAAACAATATCAGATATTAGTAAGTTTGATAACCATGTTCTCCCGACAGTCCCCATGTTCAAGTACATGTACAAAACACTTGTCCAAGAAAGTGGGGATTTGTTTGTTCTCATTTATACATGTCATGACAAATTCAATTTGAATTTATTTGAACAGTTTGCTCTCAATACAACCTGTAAAGCCTGTATTTCAAATCTTTCATTCAATCATTCATTATCTCCTGACAATATGAAGCTGTGAATTTAACCAGATAACATTTAATCTGCATGTACGCAATAATTGATTTACCGCTAATTCAGTTGTAACAAAAACTCGCTTTTATAGAAGCAAATCTATCAATGTCTGGTTTCTGGGTCTCTGCGCATCTTTGTGTTTTTTTCAATAACACAGGTTTCTTGCATAATTTAAATTTCTTCAAGCTGATTTGTTCGCTGCCAGACCTGTTAATCAGATAAAAGTATTTAATAGTGAATGCTGACTGAAATTAGTAGGTGCATTATATCCAATTTTGCCCAAAAGTTGTTTTTGACTGCATTTCTCTTGTAACTTTTTTTTTCACTGCTGTATTTGTTTCTTGTCATATTTTTCATCTTGTACAAGTTTAAGATGACACATTCTACTCCACCTGCGTAAAACTGCACATAACATATAAAGTAATTTGTGTATTATGGCCAGGAGATTTGTGTTTCTGATTGATATGATTGAATTGATTGATTGATTGATTGATTGATTGATTGATTGATTGATTGATTGATTAATTTACTGATTTTTGTGAAGATGTGGAACATTTGTGAAAGAACAGTTCACTACAGTGAAGTGTGTACAGGCAGATGACTACATTTTTGAATTTCCTTAATTAAATTAAAATGTGGAGCCACTCTATGAAAAACAAACACTTGCATTCTAATATCTTGTGTAATGATGTAAACTCACATCGAAAATCAAAGCACACATTCTTTACAACTGAATATTTACTTTCTAAAAATAAAATAAACAGATAAAAAAATAAACCATCAAACATACCATCAATATACTTGTAATTGCAGTTTAGTTTTTGCTATCTATTGTTAATGTAGGGTAATATGATGTTGATTTTAATACACGAAATAATTCCTACATGTAATTGTAATGTTCTTATTTTAAGAAGATATTGTTCAGATGTAAGTTATATTCAAAACTATATTTAATCTACATACTGCATTTAATTCCACAATTTCCAATCTATGCCTTTGTGTTTTAAAATTATGTTGATAGTGGAAATGGATATGATTAAAACAAGATTTGTTTTGTATTTTAGCTTAATATACTGTACACATACAACTTGCAATATACACTACAAATTTTGTTTCTCCTAAACTTGAATAGATCTAAAGCTGAATGCAGTCTGATACTGATACACCAGGCATGAAATTATTCATAGTATTTTAGAGTGAAAACACGATCATGCATACATCAAATTTGGAACAGAATGTTAAGTACATGTACATGGGGGCCCAGACAAAAACATTACCATTAAAAATGCTGATTGTGTATATTGGTGGACTTTTGACCTACTCTATCTGTTTTCTAGAAATGTGAGGCAGACTCATTGTAATTTCAAATCACAAAATTTGAAATGTATGGTTGGGTTCTGTTGTGTGTTCAAAGAAATTGGTACTGATCTCAAATGTCAATGCCAACAATTAAGTATGCATGTACATATCCACAAATAGGTACATGCATGTTTATTATGCAAATCAAGCAATGTGATTTCATGCTCAGCTTGTAATGATAAGTGTTGCCGTTTTCAATTTCTTTGTTTGCTAATGTTTGAACAAATTAACATTTACATGTAGGCCCCTACATGTATACTAGAAATTCATGTTTTTTTTGTTTTGTTTTTTTTTGGGGGGGGGGTTAATAAATGTTTTGTTGAATTGACTGCACATGTCAGATTTATTTTGTTATTTTTTAGCCAGTAGAGATATTAAAATGCATGTCCTCGCTGTTGTATTAACTCCTGGTATAAACAGTCTGTTTTGTAGAAGCCTTTTCAATAGTTCCACTTCAAATTGGAATCCAGTATGTTTGTGGTTGAGTGCATGACGTTTGTTATGAGTGGCCATTGTATTGTATGCCTTCAAAAAAAAGCCAAGGTAAAACAGAAAAGTCAGAGAAAAGTAGGCCACATTATTTCTTTTCTTGTTTTAAGGACATAGTAAAAGTAGGATTGGGGGGGGGGGTGGGCTAAAACTACGATAAAGTCACCCAAGTCAGACCTGTTCAGGTGTTCAAGAGTTGTTTGTCTGATCTTGCAGGATGCAACTAACGTTAGAGTTTGGCTTTGGACAGTTCTGTGTTGAATACTTAACCATCATAACTAACAGAGACACAATACTGACAATACATAATATTTACCAGATACAGAAAAATTCATTAGTGTCTTTTTTCTAAATTTTTAACAAAAATTTGTAAGGTGAGCCTCAACAGATTTTTGACAGTTAAAGTGAGGTTTAAAGATTTTCAACAAAATGGGCCTCGAGAAAAAAGAAGTTGAGAAGTACCGGTTACAGTAATGTGACATACAAAACAACTTTACAGAACATTTTCAAAGTGTTCTTTCACTTACATTATTTGTGAAACTGGCACCCTCCGCAAAACGGCCTTAGGCCCAAACGATGGTGAGGGACACGGTGCATTTATGGATCTTGTTCTCCTGCAAGATGAAAACATAAAACAAAAATGCATAAAATTAGTTAATTAAATTGCTCTAAAAACAGACAAAACATGATTCAAATTGATGCATACAAATAAAATTACAACATACATTAAAGATTAAAAAGTGAAACATTCCTGTCTAAATAGAAATACATCTCGTTCAGTGAATCAATACTCACTTCACAAAATTTCTCATGCAAAAACAAACACAGATCGGCTTTCTTTTCCATGTTGAGAGCTTAGCACTAAGGTTAGTTTGTTATTGATAAAGAATTTTAGTCATAAACAATTTCCAAAAATAACCAAGAAAAACAAAACGGGCAAATGCACTGAATTTTGGTTGAAACCAAAAACTGAATATTGTTCCATACACAAACATTGCAAGAATGTAATCTCCATGCACATTTTTATACAGAGAAGAAATCAGACACAGTGTACATGAGAATAAAGATATTCCAGATATGGCACCATAAAATGACATACAGTTTCAGCGGATGCCCATTTTCCTCCATGGTTGCCAGACACGCCGTACAAACAGTGCTTTAAATGATCCACCATCTCCCTGTATACCATTAAAGTCTTGTTGATCCAGACTTCTTCAAGGAGAATAATACGGATTGCTCTATATTCTTAATCAAAAATACCAGTACGCTTTCACAACAGAAAGTAATGCACAGTATGTAATAAATGGGTAGACAGCCAAAAATTCCTGCGTAGCAACTTGTACGATGCACATCATATCATAACTGAAATGTACATATGCTATGGAATCTTTCTACAAATTATTAGCTCCTTCGACACACAGGGGCACACAAATCTCGTCATAGCTACTGTATGCGCCTTAGTTTACTCTCCCAATCGATGTGCACACGCAGCACCGGCATCTGACATTTGCTTTCCTAAGTCAATATCGTCCAATATTCGCAAGGATTTCTTCTATCCTGCTGCCAGGGTCGCCTCGTCAAATGGCAATTTAGGAACACGCCGTTAGCTCGGTGGAGCAGATTTCATAGCTGGGATGGAACTCAGCGATAGTCGGTACTCACTCGGTAGTTACAATATAAGTTCATGGTAGTGCACACATAGTCCAGAGTCTATACTGTCTATGGAGATTTTTTTGTGCACAGGTTTCTATAGGATCTGGATCAAAAACGATCACTGACGCATAGCAAAGGCACTCACAAAAAAGTCCCCCATTATTGGTACAGTTGTGTGTATGTGGTCCATATCCTGGACCACATTCATAGTAGGTGTGCATGGTAGTACTATCAGAGAGGTGAAATTGCACAACTGTACGATCTGTACCACACAAAGTACAGTACTGCTGTACATTTTTTTTTCCATAAACAAAATGATGTTATCCTTCTGTAAAAAAAAAGGGGGGCAGTGCTAGTTCACCTACTACAGGAAATGATTTTGTTGTTCCTAAACAGAGAAGTGGACCAAAAAAAGGGCAGAGTTCTACAGCTTGTGTTTTAATAATGAATTTCTTTAGAAATGCATTGGATTAGCAGTGGAAATAACTCACTAGATACCAATTAATTTAACATCTGATAACCAGTGCAGTACTACAGAAGTTTAACATTGCATTATGCTATAAATATTGAACGACGTACATGTACAGTACTAGCAGTATTACTCTGATACTAATAGATTTACTAGAACAATGCAGAAAAAAATAAGAATATTAGAAATATTTTACACAAGGTTTATAACATTAATACTCATCTCATAGTTGTTGTTTAATGTTGCAATATTGTATTATATCACAAATCATTGTAACCTGTAAGAAAACCACTGGAACTAATGTTTTACCATACATAACATACCTGTCATTACCCCTTCCCCACATCCAAATTGCCACACAAAACCTATGGAGTTATGACAGTCCAGAGAAGGTTGAATAAAGACAAGAACTAAATCTCAATCTGAAAAATTCTGAATCTTACCATCCATTGTTGTACTTCAGTGAGATCAATTGATGAACTAAATCCATCCAAGACCTGTAACACTGTTCTTTCCAAACTCGAACTCAAACAGGTGAAATTTGAAATGTTCACTCTCCGTTATCAGAGATTAATGTAATATGCTGACTTGACAACTTGATGAAGATTGAGAAGTCAACGTCCGTACCAGCAAGTCTGATATGTTCTGGTTGAAAGTTCCAAGTTTTTACCACAAATCCCTGGTTTTGTCACAAGCAGACAGGTGTATGACCCTCACCAACACAAGGCTGAGTGAAAAGTGACAGTACAACAGTAGGCCTACATGTAGCTTTACACCTGATAGGCCCCCAGGTGAAGCTACAATTACCACAGGTAAATCACCCAACCAAATTTTGTCCAAGTTAAAGAATATACAAGACCTGTAACAATGGGCAGAGGATCCGGGTTCTATAGGCCTACACACCCACACAAACCCTACTAGGCCAATCAATTTATATAAAACCCCTGAACTTCACAAAGGAATTGATCCCTTTGTGCTATACTCAGAAGGCAAATTGGGTGAAACCATGTATAAATAGGGCTGGTAAAGGGAGAATGGGGGTGAACCGTGATGACCCTCTTATAGACAATATTTTTGATGATTAACATATGTCCAGCAGCAATAAATTTTCTACATAATGATACAAAATGCAATGTGACATATCCAAGTTTTTTCCCCCAGGTACATAAAAGTGATAGGCTAACATTGTGGAGCTTCAATTTAAAAAACTTGTCAAACTTTGATATCTGAGCTACATAGTAGTGTTGAAATGGACAAATAAACACCCCAGATTACAAAAGTTTGGAAAGTTATGCTGCCAATGGCAAGGCATGCATGAATAAACAATTTCTACTCCGGTGGATGATAAAATAGCCTACTGTACATGCAGACCTGCAGTCCTGCACACAGTAAGTCTAAGGGAGAAAATGGGCATATGAATCCGGTCAATTTGAGTGCTTGTAGATTTTCACCTTTTTAAAGCACTAAATTATCATTTTGAAATACAATTTTTTCAGGGCTTCATTTTTAGACCTTATGTAGCTCAAATTTGTTTAACTGTGGTAAATGTTAGCCAGTGGCTTTAAAACAAACACACATTCTCTCAACGAGGTAGACAACAGTCAATCTACATGTATCTGTTGTGGCCATTGGAATAACAGTTTACAGACCTGTCTATAACAGCCACCTGTATAAAAAGGCCATATTATTTTTGTTTCCTTTGGGTGGCCATTATATAGGCAATAACCTTACAATCATGTTTTCAGTCATTTAATAGTTTCACCTGCATGCAGGTTTCAGTCTACTATTAAACAGTAACAGATGTACATGTACCCCCTTCTTTTTTTTTCGTTTTTTTTGGGGGGGGGGGACATTGTCAAGTATGCAAGTCAGGATCCTCCAAGAACATGGAGGTAGAAGAGAGAACAATAGCTGGAACCCTTCACAGAGGCCTAGGGATTTGGGTGCTTTCTTGGTAACAAGCTTAATCAAGCTTCTAGGCTATTGTGTAAATAACAATAGACAGTTAAGCCAACTTAATTCAATTCTCCTTGTCAGTCTACAAGATTTTGACAAGACACTGTCAATGAACTTCCCTGATAAAGCACTTGTCTACAAACTGTGCATTGCAAACTAATTGTACTGTACATGTAAATGTCTTTCCCTTTTTAATAGCCTGCTCCAGTCTTGTATATTTCACATTGTATTTTTTTTTCTACACCAAAACCCAGGATTTAATACTAGTTCAAAGAGTCAGAAGCAGAGTTTTAGGCAACATACTCCATTGTGATGGTACATGTAGAAATGCACTGACTGATCTGTAATCATGCAGTACAGTATATACAGTCCCGCTCGAAAGAAACGCCCACCCTGAACCGCGGTAAATTGAGGTAAACTGCGGTTTACCGCAGTTTACCTTGATTGCCCGCGCGGGGAATCGCGGCATTTTGCGGCACGGGAAAACCGCGGAATTCCGCGGTAAACCGCGGAAAACCGCGGTAAACCGCGGTAAACCTTCTCGGCATCGATAAAGACATAAATGTAAACAGCGCCCCCAACGGCGAAATAAATCATTTGTCTTGCGGGTGTTCAAATCCCGTCGCACGCAATGTGTGAGGAAGACGATACAACGGACTTCTATGTGTGTGTTTGCATGTGTTTATATCATATGAAAATATTTTCAAATTGCAGTTTAAATGACGGGTAACGGATTAAACGATTTTGTCAAGTCGACAAATCGATGTCAACAACAAATGTCGGGAATTCGGTAAGTTCACTTTTTCAGGGTAAGACATTATTTGCGCTAATATCAAGTCCCGTATTGCGCTATAAAGGATCACGGGGAGTTCGTTTTTTTAGGATGAGAAATTATTAATGCTAATATTTACTTCCGTATTACGCTAGAAAGGATCGCGGGGGGTTCGTTTTTGGGATGAGAAATTA
>JZLH01S0201640.1:11552-25924 GCA_001188425.1 Eucidaris tribuloides
TGAGTTATACCTCATCTAAAAGAGCAGACTCTGCTCCCACCCCCCCCCCGAGATTTTTCATAAAAAAGAACTAAAAACATTAAGAATCTATTATTGCAGGGTTATGATTTTGGGGCATAAAGCTTTCAAGTAATAAAAAAAAATCCCCAAAACTAAACTTGGGCTTTAACATCGATGTATTTGTGCTTGTTTTTTGTACTTAAATTTTTATCCACACATCACTTTAATGTGTTCTTCACTTTGCTCATGTAAAGTGTATTTGTAGACAAAATGTGCAATGTTTGTTTGTTATGCATGAATATTAGTCAAACATCACGGGAAAAAAATCTACAGTGCCCATAAATAATTAATTGTGACCCATGTTACCTTGCGACTTCGAAAATTCTTTTTTGTCATGAACCAGAATATGAATTTTTTTCCACAATATGCGAGTTTTATGAACATCGGCATAGCCACTAACCCTTTGTTAATAACTTATCAGACATATGATATTAATCCGGTGCATTTTATTTCGGGATTTTATAACATTCTTGTCCAACGTTGCATGCAGTGCATGTACAGTTACAAAACAAAAGTTTCAATTGGTCTTGTACTGCAGTTTTTGAACACTTTTATTGTAAAAATGGCATTGGCGATTTTCAAGCATGACGTGATAAGATCTTATCTCTCGAATCTAGTCAAAAGGTCGTTCTGCGCTAACTGCTGTATCTCCGGCTGGGTCAAGCTGTCGAGGGAGTTGGACACACCTCTTTCTATTTTGGATTTTAGACCCCATTCCTACAAAATTTGGGCCGCCATCGAAGGTGACTGTCTAGCAGTCAGACTAACTTAGGAAAGCGCATGTACTCCTTGCGGGTATAGCCGTTACACGCACACAGACAGACATGCATACACTGTACACACACACACACACACACACACACACACACACACACACACACACACACACACACACACACACACACACACACACACACACACAACAACAACAACACACACACACACACACACACACACACACACACACACACACACACACACACACACACACACACACACACACACACACACACACACACACACAACAACAACACACACACACACACACACACACACACACACACACACACACACACACACACACACACACACACACACACACACACACACACACACACACACACACACACACACACACACACACACACACACACACACACACACACACACACACACACACACACACACACACACACACATTCCCAAAGTGATTTCATCCTCTTGGGATATTGACTGTACCGTCAATCTGTTCTGTTGCAAAATTAACGTTCGGTCAAACATGTCAAATGAAAGTCCTTGGATCATTTACGTCAGATGAGAGAAAAATTCAATACACTCATTACTTTCTCCTGACGGTGTAATAATACAGCATACCACGCGCGGATGGTTTTGTTTCTCATCTTTAATTTACCATTTATATGTACACTAAATATTCTTTCTAAAAGAAATATGAAATATTATATTGTTAAATAACTTACTTAACTTCAACTTTGAATGAACAACATCATGTGCGATACATGTTGAGCTAATCTGTAATCACCGAAAGATTCTGTAATTTGTAAATTCAATCAATACCAAGAGTTAAACTATTGACATAAACAAACTTTGTGTATTTTGTTGAAAATATTGCTGACTGACCATACTGACTGTCAGTAAATCATTTTAGTCGCAAAGATTTCCAAATACATTGATATGTCATTATATCGCTTGGGTTAATGAGTACATCTTCCATGGTAGACTAGCCTTATACCAACTGCAATGCTCTTTTCTATGTTTTGTATACTTTGCTTGCATATTGTTTTTTTTTCTTCAAAATCTCAACATTTTAATTGATTCAAATTTCTCGAATCACGTAATGAGCAATATGATATGGGAAACAATGATTGGCAACATATCAAAGCAGAAAAAATTTCCCTTTAACAACTTGTGAAACAAAACATGAACTAAATCTCTCGCTTTATGTCGCTTGTTAGATTTTAACGGGGGTTTTCCCCTCTTTAGACATGTTAGACCGCAATGTGCTGAATGTATTACATCAACTCTATCAATGCTACCCAAATTTAAATTTAGAGTCGGGTGAAAATCCGAGATTAACCCCTCACATATGACATCAATTCGTAGCAAAACAAGTTGCAGATTTGTTTTTTTTTTCTAGAATTGTACAAAAAGTTGCAGGACATAAATATTATACTCAAACGGTATTGTTTTCTTTCTGCCTATTTAGAACTAGTTTAAAAGTTAAAGAGAAAAGTAATACATGTAATAAATACTGCGATTGTAAACTACAAAATCTAATCCGGTTTGACGAGATGAACGGATACCATGGGCACTTACCCTATCTAGTCAAAATCTACCCGGTTCTAGTTAAAATTACCAGAATTCTAGTCGAGATGACCAAAAATATTTACTAGAATTTTGTCATTTTGACAGAACAGAGTAAGTACCCTTGGGATCCCGTGATCTGTAGAGTCAAATTAATATGACTATATAAATTTTTTTTAGAGTGAATTGTGAAAAAGGTCAACCATGAGAGAAGCAACATACATTTGAAATCTTGAAATTTGTAACATGCACAAATTCTGTTTTACGGTGGTCAACCAGTTCTTTTCATAAGTTATTTTCAAGCACAAAGCAAACTTTTGAAGAGTTTGATCGCAAAACGGGTTAACTCTATTTTCCACCAAATTTGAGTTATTAACATCAACTTACCTGGCGATAGAATGAGATTTGAAAGCAAATTCCACAAGCAAATACAAAATATCTCGGGTTTTACTTTTATTTTTCCACAGGCGCGTTTACAAACTCGGTCAAAGAAATGCACTTTTCTTCAAAGTTACTAAAGTGGAGTTAACCCGTTTGCGGTAAAACTCTTCATAAACTGCCGTGTTTCTGAGATTGTGTTGACAAAATTTGCCGTTAATTCCACACCCTCAGATCTGCGGACACACCGATAA
Organism: Eucidaris tribuloides; assembly: GCA_001188425.1. Taxonomy (NCBI): domain Eukaryota; kingdom Metazoa; phylum Echinodermata; class Echinoidea; order Cidaroida; family Cidaridae; genus Eucidaris; species Eucidaris tribuloides. The sequence continues at coordinate 14,567 of JZLH01S0201640.1, forward strand.
CGCAACAACCGATGGGGGCGCTGTTTGAATCCACATCTTCGTAAACCTGTAGAAATAAAAGGAAAATGAAAAATGTAAAATCGTAATTCCGTCGCTCATAATTCTCTTGAAGGGGTCGAAATAAATTATGTCTCCAATAAATGATTGACTGAATTGTAGAAGACTGAAGAATATGATATACGGCTAATTTTTTGAAACAAGAGATATATCAAATTTGGAGAGGTGTAAATAAAAATCAATGTTTTCTCACGAAACCCCGTTGTATCACATTTTAATATATAATTAATAGAAAATGCAATAATGCATCAGGTTGATAAACAATGTGAATACGAAATTACAATGAAAAAAATGTAAAACTCTTAACATCAGTTAAGCCATGATCCTAAAAAAGAAGAATTTTTCTTGGTGAATTTATTTTATTCCACATCCTATATGTCGTGCATTAAGTACACGTCAGCATACTTACAACAATCGCTCTTCCATAAATGCTGAGTTCACCATGTAAATCAAACAAGTTTATATCAGAAAGACGCAGTTGGGCGAACCCCGTGACATCTTGGAAAACAATAGCCAGCTGCCCATCAGACCTGAGGAACAATTATAATACATAACAAAAGAAACCAATGATATCACCTCTATCACGTATTACCAGGGCAGTGGCGTAGCCAAGAGGCGGGCGATGGGGGCGTGTCGCCCCCTAAGATTGCCAATAAAAACACTGATGCTGAAGCTGCACTTCATTTCCTTTTTTTTTTCTTACTGTTTGAAATATGTTCAACAATATGCATCAGGCGCGGATTTAGATATATATATTTCATAAGCGTGTAAGAAACATGTCAAACTTTTCGGCAAAAATTGCATGCTACAGGTTAACAATTTTTCATGCAGATCGCGACGCAAAATTGAATACTAGTATTAATAATAATAATAATAATAATAATAATAATAATAATAATAATGAAACATTTTTGTATATACCGCATAACACGAAGTCAAAATTGCATGTCTCTATGCACTTTTTAGAACAGAGATAGGCCTACAAAAATATTGTGTAAGTTTGATGTTTTTGCAGTGCCTTGCGCAGACAGTGTTTGAACAAGTCATATTCTTGTATTAAATAAGATTTTTTGTTAAGTTGTTATTTTGGGAGATGCACTGTTTGCCTTCAAAATGTTTGTAGTAGCGTGATACAAAAACTGTGAAAATTTTCGGCGCACTGCGCGCGCAAAATTGCAATGCAAAATTTTCAAAAAAGAATATTGTGTGTGATTAGTAGTGTTTTGTACTATTACGTTTCAAGAATTGTTCAGATTAATTAGTTCAGATTAATTATTATTCAGATCAATTTGTCACTAAAGAAGCAAAATATGTAGATTTTTAAGGGTGAAACTGCAATTTGTCCTTTCCTCGGAGGGGAAAACCAAGTGGGTTTTTTGTGTGTTTGCATGGCGAATTTTTGTGTACAATTATATGGTTTGGTTGTAAAAAGGCGATTTTTTTTTGGCTCACTCGCTACGCTCGCTCGCATATGAGAATTTATATTTTTTCGTCTCGGGGCCATCATCAGCACAATCTACTTGGAGGCTTAACTTGCCACAAACATCATAAGATATTGTATTGTTCTGTATTGGATAGAAAAAAAATATGTGACTAAAAAAGGTGAATTTTGCACTAAATGGCGTCAAATTGTCATGATAAAGCAGAAAGGATGGTGTTTTATCGTAGAGCTTTCACAGTACAGTCAGGATGCCGCCCGCAAGGGACATTTGCGCAATTGCGCCTGTTATGTAGGCTATATTGAGCACAATTTTTTGTGCCCCTCGTATTTGAAAATCTTGAATCCGCCCCTTAATATACTGCCTTATCTTAATCACTAGGATTGTTTTAAGTCGATAAAACATGCCAAAAACAAGCACCAAATCGCACGATTAATTGCATCAAAATTCCAAAAGCTTTCACCGTGGGAGGGGGACACCCTCTCCCACACACCCCCCCCCTTCGCTCGCTCCGCTCACTCGGGCTCGGTCGCTTTGCTCCCTCGCATATTCCGCCCCCCATAACGATCAAATCCTGGCTACGCCACTGATTCCAGGTGGCTGGTCATCGTACACTCTAAAAACAAACCGTTCAATTTGAATAGGAATCATCAATCAGGGACTTATACACCTATCAATTGTAAGACGCACCCCTCGACCCCCGGGAATGATTGCATCTGGTGGTCAAATTACAACAATAATGAGCAGGTATACCGCATGGAAGATTTGGTCCGTCACAGCATGGGAATGGGCGTGTTTGTATACGCTTTTAAATAGGCTAGGCAGTATTGTAAGAAATGTTCCGTCTGTCTTGACCATAGTTGTGACGCAGCTTCATGTTATATGAAATCCGACTCAGTGACAAGGACGAAATTCCTGGGGGTCGTAGGGCTGCGTCTTAGCAAATTGATTGTGTGTATTTTATGAGATTTCTATAAAATTGATTCAAATGTATTGAAATGTTATCAAATATGATTTGAATCTATATAAATTATGAATTATTTCAAATTTGATCAGATGTTGAATAGAACATTGAAGCCAGTATTGGAAATGCTTCCTATCTAGTTTGTTTAGATTGTACTCATCTTTGGATGTTGAAATATGAGTCACTTCAAAACCAATATTGCAGTTTCAAAATTGTTTTTATATCTATTAATATGCGAATCCAGTGATATTGCTGAGAAATTTTTAAAAAAGATCGCGATGTGCGTTTGGACTTTCTGGCCCAGGATATAACATAGTGTCTGCCCTTATCAAGCCATCATCATGCATACAGTTATTGTCACAATATTTTAGTCGTTTGATTTTGTGTCTGCAGTCTGCATATAATACCCATACTTGTGCAGGGATGGATGAATTTGTGTATCGTTCAAATGAAACAAAAAATCAATTGGTTTAGTTCGGCTGTATCTATGTAGGTAATGAGATCAGTAGTTGCTGAATCGGAGCGTCGATCATGATTCGGTATTGGGTGCAAAAGTAAAAAAAAAAAAAATGTCCTAAATGTTTCGGCGCTCGTCTGCCGCGCAAACGCGCCGAAAAAATGGTCAATGTGTATGTTTAATAGATTTTATGCCATGTTTAATGGTTTTATAGTGGTTACAATGCTTTTGACTAATGATATTTGCATTGATATACGAATTTTTAAGTTGATCAAAATTTTGGGGGGGAGTGAAATCGATAAGTTGCCCCCTCCCACCCATGATCTCGACACTGCTGGCTGAAATCGTTGTATCGCGGCAATTACAATTATTGGTGTTTATTCATCTCAGTAATTATACTCATTTAGGATTCATCATTTATTATTTTATTTGAATTAAATTCGTTGGATTTAAGAAGACGAAGTTTGCATTCGTGATCTTCTCGTCACACCACCCCATCTAGGACACCACCACAATACAGAACACACACCTTATCTCATTCATAATCATCATCATATCAATGCATTCATATCATAATATCTCATCATATTATCATCAGCTTCTCATCTTGTATCATCTATATATCATTCATCAGCTTCTTTCTTCTTCTTCTCTTCTTTCTTTTCTCTCTTCTTCTCTCTTTTCTTGTTCATCCTCTCGTCCTCCTCCTTCTTCCTCCCCCCTCTTCGTTAAATCAATGTGTGTCTTTGACCATTGACCTTTCTTCCCTCTCCTCTTCCTCCTTATCTCCTCCTCTGTGTCATCATATCATTTCATTATCTATTGGTCAAACATCATGTCAAAGATTGCATTTAGCAGATTTCTATGAATAATGACTAGCATCAAATTTTTCTATGCTCGAATAACCAAATGTTAAACTGAAAAAAACCTTCGAATGCATAGCTTTACTCATTATGCAACTTTGTTAAAATCATGCACAATTACAATGATGGACAGGCTTACCTACTAATACCATGATTATAATCATAAGTGGGACCAAGTTCGCTACATCCATTGCTCAAGTCTCCATGTTGTCTGATGAAAACCCCATGCTTCATCGGTCCGTCGGGGTCTAAGCCATAGAGTGTGATTACCGCATCGCCAGCACCACCAGATTTCTACCATGGAAGGAAAATTGATATCGTATCTGATATTAATTGAATTAATGATTTGTTGGTTGCAGGGGCGCAAATCCAGGGGGACAGGGGGACATGTCCCCCCCACGAATTCGTAGGTGGGGGACACAATATCAAATGTCCCCCACGATTTGGGGAAAAATGTGCATCAATCAAATTTTTCGTTAACCCCCCCGCTGAGCGAGTTTTCGGCGGCTGGCGTGACCGGGAAAGATGTTGTGGACCTGGTTTTGGCTTTCGTCGCGGATAAATAAATGATGTCCCCACTACATTTCAAAATGGATTTGCGCCACTGGTTGGTGGACATGTTCTGATCTTCATATTATTCCATTATGTACCCCCTTCAGCTAAATGACAGTAAATGATTCAGAAACTCGTGGCTTGACTATGTATAATTAGTGGTAACCACTTAATATATGCAGGAACTAAATAGAGTGTTTTTTTCTCTCTCTCTCTTTTATTTGTCAGTTTTCATTGTTGTCTCAATTACGTATTGAGAGTAGATCCTCGAAAAATAATATGAATAAGTAACACCAATACCGATGATAATACAAAGTGTCACCTTGTAGTTATTAGTTTTAGCAGCCAAGTTTATCAGTATCCCTAAACATGTTATTGTATTGAAATGATATCAAAATCTAACTTAGTCAACTAAGTAGCATCAACCACAAACACAAAAATAAAACTATAATTTTCAGAGCCGTCAATGTTTTTTTTTTCGATTGTAGAATAGGCCTTATATTATTCAAGGTGACACATTCTACGTACACTTGATCAAACATAAATATTTTTGCTTGATTGCAGTTAACAAACAAACTTTTGAATGTATCTTTGAAAAACTTATCGAAGAGTTGTTTCAGTGGAATCAGTGAAAGTGTGGGCTCAGAGCCCTTGCAAGCGGGCGGAGGGGGGGGAGGAGGGGGGGACGGGGGAGAACATGTCTGCATCTCCACCGTCCAGAAGATAGTTTACAAATGTTAATAAAAGGTGAGTCCACGAGTTCCGAAAAGAACTGAATGTGCAGTTTCGATAAAAATACCCTTGTCCATTTATTACAATCGAAACTCCGACTAGCAGCACTGGCGCCGTTTACGTGAGTGTGGGTGGCCCCCAACCCCCCCGCCCCCTCAACGCTCGCAAAGGCAAAATAAGTTGGTTAAAGTGTTGATTAAATACGCAGAATACAACAGGTGTTGAGGTCGATCGTGCCATGAATCGGTGATATTTGCCAATCGTGCATTGATTCCAACTTTTCGTTGACTGTTAGCTCGCAATGTGGCGTAGTAAGTGCGGCTTCCATCGACCTGAGAACGATATTAGCAAAAGCAGAATGGATACCATATGAAACACCATATCTGTACAAAATTTGAGAAAACTGCAATTAAAAAACTTTTCCAAAGTTATGCTAAAATATAATAACATTTTAAATAATACATCAAGTGTGGATATGAAGACATTATGAGATTTATATCGTATACTTGAGATATTCTAGCCAGTCATCTAAAATCTTTCTTCATAAACATTAATCATTTAAATATTTAATCAAACAATCCATTCCATAGCCGCCAACACCTCAACTATTTATCAATCGCATCATTCATTAATCCATCCATCCATCCATCCATTCCATTCCATCCATCCATACCATTCATCAATCAATCAATCAATCAATCAATCAAATCAATCAATCAATCATAATCATCAATCATCAAATCAATCAATCAATCAAACCAATCTATTAATTCCATTTCTATTCATTCTATTATTCATTAATTCAATTTATTTAACCCAAGCCATCTTTTCATATTCATGTACCCTTTATATTTTCTATCTATCAATAACTATCTATCTATCTATCTACATCTATCTATCGTATCTATCTATCTACTATCTATCTATCTATCTAATCTGCCTGCCTGACGCAATGTTCCCCTATCAATCTATTGTCCCCGATAGTCCTCTTACCGGATGATTATAGGTTCCATGCTGTTCACTCGGAATTGTTTGTTGTGTCGGCGATACTAAGTATTTCATGAATGATCAATGTCCATGTTTTCTCCATCTTCTCCACTGACATTCTTGATTTCAGATATTTCAGGTTGAAGTGTCAAAATCACCACTTTTCGAAGATTTCTCTTATTCTCGTGAGCATCACCCTACGCAGCTCCTCGGCTAAATCATCTTTCAAGTGTTCGTTGTGTGTTTTCGTCGTGTATCGTAATCTAGCAGGGAACTTCTTTGACTAATTTGCTTCTACACGATTTCGCCGTCGAGTTTTCTGCAGCTGGAGACTACGGCATGTTCTTCTTTCTTTATTATCATCATTATCTCGTTCGTCATGGTTGAGCTGCTTTAAGAGGGGCCTTCAATGATTCTAGAACATCTCGATTATCGGAATTTTTTTGCCTGCGTTTCGAGCTCGACCACGCCTCTTTCTCGCTGATGTCGACGTGGTCGTAGCCGCCTATCTCGAGGTCATTCAGGATTTCGCTAAAAAGAAGTGACAGGTGTTCCTCGATATCACCATCGCTGCTGCATAAAAATAGAAAAAAATGTAATTTATGATTCCCATTTTCAAATTGCAACCGAACGCCGGGGGGGGGGAATACCCGTATATGGGTATACGGGGATCGTATCCGCTGCGAAGGTAACTTTTTCAAAAAAGATCCTCAGACATGGAAGCAAATTTTCCTTTTCACCAAGATAATCCTTAGCATGGGTCTCCTATCATTTGTTCGCCATGTTGGCCCATTACATTATATTGCAGCTAAAATATGTAATATTAAGGTCCGAATCCGTTAGACATGGGTCCATCTTACATGGTCCCCTCCTATCATTCATTTCGTATTGTTGGGCCATTGGCCATTATATTACAGCTAAAAATATGTAACATTTAAATAGTTCGAAATCCTTAGATCAGTGGGTCCATTTTTTATCCCCCCCCCCCCAAAAAAAAAAATCCTTAGACTTTACAGCAAAGGATAGATTGGTATGGGTTTCGAGAAGTTCTCAAGGCCGCACTCCCTCGTCCGACTATATACTGAGTCCCAAGGGGAGAGGGGAGGGGGGGGGGGGGGGGGCAACTGATCAACCATTTTTTTAATTGATATCGACATCCCACGTGTGGATGAGGGTATAGGAAGCGTACAATTGAGAACAATATTTGTCAGAATGGGTGCTTTTAGGCCGGCCTGACAGAAAACTCGAAAAGCTTGGGGAGCTAGAGGAAGAGGTGAAGGTATTAGAGTGCAGATAATTCAAAAAACTGGGTTTTGATAGTCCAATAATATAAATTAAGGCCTATATTGGAAGTTGTATTAGTTTATGGATGTTCAATTCTCAGAAGAAATTTAAAAAGATGGAAAGAGAAATGAAAACTTACGCAGTCAGCATTTGATCAAGTTCACAAGTAACACTGCGTACAAGTACAAAGGGGTTTTTTTTTTCAAAAATTCCATTTTGTTGAGGCAAACTTTTTCTTCAGCAAAGAGATCACGTAATACCCAGGGAAATTCCAATGAATGTTTGTCTCCTCACAAGTATAAATCGAAATGAATGTAATCGAGTGGTAGGCAGGAACATCACACCACATGGCCAGAAATAAAGACACAGTTGAGAGAAAAAAGGTCATCTTTTGGCAAGGATACCAGCAACAGGGCTAAAACGGAAGTGAAGACTATCGAACTTTTGCGCGCGTTTCCTGAACAGCATAACGGTACTGGGCAAAGTTACTGGTCTGAATTCTTCTCATCATGTTTTATCATTTATCAACCCTCCAAATACAAATGTTGTTAAATTAAGCGTGACGAAGCAATTGGAGGCAGATACAAAGTCGAATAGAAACAAACTGACGTTATCATCTTGCCATTTGTACCCTGTTAATTGCGGGCAGACGAGCGGAGAACATGATGAACAGAGATCATCCACAAGGGACCGGTTTATTTTTTGCAATAATGCAGAACGCTAATAGTATGTTATATTGTGTGTTATGAATTTCTTCAACCAGGGGCCGTCGATCCATTTCAAAATGGGGGGGGGGGGTGTAAGAAAAATTCAACTCTCGTGCATGATTAGACAAGAGTCCACTGTCGTGTTTGGGAAAAACTTTATGCAAACTGATAAATTTTCCTAATATGGAGGTCAGTGGAGGCCAGAACAGCGTCTCAGCGTAACTCAACGGAGTAAGTAAGAGATACTGGAGCCTTTGGTCTAGGTGGCGACTTGCATTTTAAAAAAAAGCGTGATGTGTGCCGCAAAATAGAAAATGTTAAGTAGGATTTTTGTATTGGATTTCAAGCCTTTAAACATATCTTGATTATGTTTTATGAATTTATTCAAGTGGTCAATAAATCATCGAAGAGGGGGGGGGTCAGTCTGCAGGCACAGACTTATTTTGGCAGCTTAAATTTACAAGTGCCTTGAGGTAACAAGACTAATCTTGTTGCTCAGTGGCTTTTGTGCCAGCTATAACACAGGGCGCTATGGAAGAATGGTCTTGCAGAACTAGATTGTTCAGACCCTGATACTGCGTGCACACGAACAAGGGTTTATGCCTGTAAACTAGGGGGGGGCGATAGTTTGTTCCCCCCAATATTTTCATCCACCACCCCATAATTTCATCAGTTTTCCAAAAATGCATATCGTCATCAGAAACCATCATCAAAAACGTACCAGAGAATCGTAGAGAACGACATATTGTGTGATATTGGACTACAGGAAATGTGAAATATGTATGACATTTAAAATATACTGGTCCTGATTATCACTTGTTTTACCACAGTTGTGATCGTCTATCAAAGTTTGGTAAAAATTCCACCATATACATTATAATAAAACCCATGAAACCCAGAGCACTTCCCAGCTAACATTACATCACTTACTGGACCATCATCATCATCATCAATCAAATCATCATCATCATCATCATCATCATCATCATGCATCATCATCATCACCACCACGGACCATCCACCACCACAAACCATCACCTTTATCACCATCATCACCACTACCACCCACCCATCACATAACCACCCCCTCACCCACCGACCATCAAGCACACGACCATCACTCACCACACCACCACCACGCACGATGCACCACCACCACCACCACCACCACCATCACCACCCCCATCACACACCTTCATCATCATCAACACCACCACCACCACCACCAACCACCATCACACCCACCACCGATCCACCACCACCACCAACGCCCACACCAACCCATCACCACACATCACCACACCTCAATCATCATCACCATCAGCCACCAACACACCACCACACCACCACTACCATCTCCACCACCACCAACACCATCCACCACCACACACCACCACCCACCAATCACCATACCATCTCCACCACACCCACCACCAACCACACTCACCTCTCCAGCCACCACCACCACCACTCAATCACACCACCCACCACCACCACCAACCACATACAAACACACACCACCACACCACACCTACCACCCACCACCACCAAACCGCCACCACCACCACAAACCACCCCACCACACCCCACCACCACCACCAAGCAGATCATCAATCACCACACCTTCATCATTCATCATCATCACCACCACCACCACCATAATCATCACCACACTACCACCATCATTACTGCTACCACCCCACTTCAATCATTCGACGATCTCATCCAAACTGATTATCTCTCATTTCAATCTAATCTCTAATTACAGTTATAGTATGTAGTAGTAGTACAGTAGTAGTAGTATAGTAGTGGTAAGAGAAGTAGTGTATTAGTGGTAAGGTAGAGGAGAGTAGTAGTAGTAGTAGTAGTAGTGGTAGAGAAGTAGTGGTATTAGTGGTACGGGTAGAGTAGTAGTAGTGTAGTAGTAGTAGTAATATTAGTAAGTAAGTAAAGAGTAGGTTGAAGTAGTAATAGTAGTAGTAGTTTACTATTGCCCACACCCACAAAATCTAAATAGCAACTACAGAGCATAAACAATATTTCTGACACTTCTCTGGTAGTAATAAATTTTTATTTACAATACTGTATGCCACTCCAATACACATGGCAGATCTTTTGTGTAATCAATCTCATGTAAAGAACACCTCATTTTTTATGAATCAGGTACATTGAGTATATATTCAATATTCATTCTATTTAAAACAATGATGAAATAAAAGGAACAAGAAACACACTTAATTTTCCTACTCATTTTATGAAAGGAAATGCCCCAATGCATATTCATTGCAAATAGCAAGAATTAAATAGTAGGTATTGACAAATTTGAATATTGGTACATTCTCTATTCTATAAATCCCTTAAAAAAGAGATCCGGTTGTTTTAGATTTGTATTGGACGCAATTTCAAAATGAACATGGAATCGTAATTACATGTAAGTACGCTTCATTTCATATGTCTGGACTGCCAAACAGAATGAAGTAAAATGGTACATGGGAAAGTCATCCAGGGGGGTGGGGGCTGACGTTAAGTTACATTGTAATAAAAATGAGAGAATATATTACTGAAAGTTCACAAGAAATCCAGACAAGAATAAACAAGTTATGTAATATTCTCTCTCTCTCTCTAAGTGCCAGTATCCGGAGACGTATGGCTGATCATGGGTGCCAGCAATCTTGTTCCTAGCCTTTTGAATAGGCTCCACCTCCTTCTGACTACAATTCTCTCTGCAATCCCACGCATTCCTCTACCCCCACTTTCCCTCTATCTTTCCCTGTCAATGCTAGATTTTCAGACCGTCCTTTCTAATTGTATTATTCCATAAATTGGGCCATTTCTAATGGCTTCATGAATTGAATGTTTTTTTCAAGAAGCTAGATAATAATGTTAAATTATATACTGAATACACGGGTATAAATCACTTTTTCTGAAGAAAATGGCATTTATGAAATTAAGTTAGCATGGAAAAAGGGGGAGCTCCTCGATTGTGTGTAACAAATTTTAAAATTAAAAAAATTCAAACTCTGTATTCTTTTGATGGGATTCTTGACAAACTCCATCAATATGGTTTCAGCTTCATTTTGCTGCTTTTATTGAAGCTAACTTGACGTCGGGACTCAGGGTGGACTTCCCTTTAAAAAGACGACATAAAGTACAACAGGCAAAGAGTTGTTGAATATTAATTTATAAGCTTCAAATATCAGAACAAAGAGTACAGTACGTTAGTTCACTGAAATCATCTAATGGTGTATACCTCATATCCGTAACGTTGGATGAAAGTTCTTCATTTTTATTTGTAACAAAAATTCCCAATGAGAAT
>JZLH01S0201640.1:30613-42846 GCA_001188425.1 Eucidaris tribuloides
CGAAGAGAGGATTCTGCTGCCGTTGGGAGGCGACTTGCTGTTGGCCTGAAGTTGCCTTTAATGTACGTATATTTCATAATTCAACATTTTATTTCGGGATCAACCATTTACGAAGGTCATTAATGACTTTTTGTTGATCCCCCCACATGGTCATACATATCATATTCGTTTTTTTTTTTTTTTTGGAGTTCCTTTCGTGTTGTTTTTTGTTATGTACAGTAATTTGTGTTGTATGATTTGTTTTAATCCACGTTGCTACATGCATACGATTGTAATTTGTTTTATTTTTATTGAATCATTGTGGAAATAACTTTGAAGCTTTAAACTTTGATATAACCTTCAAATACCTTCAAGACGACTTAGTAAAGGAAGCAAAATATCGGTGGGCCCAGTTAATACATGTAGACTCCAGAGTGTTTTCTCTCTCTTTTATTCATGTTATAGCATTATTGTTGAATTGAAATCATATCAATAATCTCAGTCAAATGAATAGGCCATAAAGCGAGAGCACAACAAAGTATATACAAATTCCAGAGCCTTTAAAATTAAGTCTTACTTTAGTTTTTAGCAATATGCTGGCTAGGCAATAATTGGAAACAAATTACACGCGCACTTGATCAAACAGATGCGTACGTGGCAGTTTACAAATCCAACCCTTGTTTTTTGGAATGCGTGTGTTTGAATACTTACCCCCATCTTTATAAAACAGTTGCTTAGTGAACTAGGATGCTCTCACGAAAAACGAAAGAACAAGCAGACCAGATAGAATAAATGTCAACAAAAAAACCCCGAAAAACGATATTTTCTTCGCCTACGTGATTTATGAGGCCGTAGCGCCGTTTGGGCATGGGAGGTTGTACACTCTTGGGGAGGTGCAAACGGGAGGTGCACATCTTAGGGAGGTGGAACTAACGTTGTGAAAATAAGGCGTTGAAAGCAGAAAGGCGTGGCGAATTTCATTTTGCTTGCAGGGGGCAGAACATACTCTGCTTCAGGAGGGGGGGCGGGGGGGTGCAACGTGCACCCGGTGGCACAGCGCAGGCCCCCCCCCCAAAAAAAAGTTTACGAGAGGTAAACAAATTCTGAGCGGCCTTTTCGCGACTGACGATTAATCGAAAAAAATTGCACCGCGAATTTGGCATATGGAAACATTTTTCGTTCCTCCCTGCTCGCCCTCCTCCCCCCTCCCTCCCCCCCCCCCGCTGAGCGACTTTTCGCGCGGGATGACCGACGAAAAAATGTAGGACGGAGGCTAGGATTTGGCCGCGAATAAGCCCGCCAGTAGCCCCCATAACTTTTTCGGTCTAAGAACCGCGCCCTGGGTGCACCCCCTAATTACACCCCTTGTTTGTTTTTGTTTGTTTTTGTTTTGTTACTTTTTTCTTTCTTATATATTTTTTTTTTCGATTTCTTTTTTTTTTTGTGCTATTAGGTGGAACTGCTTATGGCTTCTAACGGGAGGGGGGGGGGGGTGGCACGTGCACCCAGTGCACCTCCAGCGAGCACTGTTACTAGGTTCAGCGTTGTGCTCCCTCCGTGGGGGGGGGGGGTGGAAAGTGGTCGATTAATTACGAGATACTTCAACGGTTGTCTGAGGTCGATCGTTGCTCTCTGTAATCGGTGATATTTTGGCCATCGTGCATTGATTCCAACTTTTCGTTGACTGTTAAGTCGCAATGTGGCAGTAGTAGAGTAGCGGCTACCATGAGCCTGAGAACGATATTAGAATAGCAGAATGGATACCATAATGAAAACCATATCCTGTACATAAATTTGAGAAAACTCAATCTAAAAAAACTTTTCCAAAGTTATGCTTAAATTATAATAACATTTTAATAATATATCATAGTGTGGATATGAAAGACATTTGAGATTTATATCGTATATCTTGAGATATTCTTAGCCAGTCAATCATAAAATCTTTCTTCATTAAATCATTAATCATTTAAAATTTAATCAAACAAATCCATCCATGCCGCCAAAAACATCCTCAATATTTATCAATCGCATCAATTCCTCTCAAATCTCCATCCATACATCCATCATCATAATCCATTCATCATCATCGAATCATCATCATCAACAATCACACATTCAATCAATCAATCAATCAATCAATCAATCAATCAATCATACTCACATCATATCATCAATCATCAAATCATCAACATCACATCAATCAATCACAACCATATCAATCACTTCATCATATCCATCATCAATCAATCATATTCATTAATTCAATCTTAATTAACCATCTATAGCCATACTATGTATCATATTTGCATGTCCCTCTTTATATTCATACGCTTCTTATTTATGCATATCGATCTACTCTATCTATCTACTTATCCTATTATCTCATTCTATCTATCTATCTACTATCTATCTATCTATCATAATCTGCCTGCCTGACGCATGTCCTATCAATACTATTGGTCCCGATAGTCCTCTTACCGGATGATTATAGTTCATGCTGTTCACTCGGAATTGTTTGTGTGTCGGCGATACTAAGTATTTCATGAATGATCAATGTCCATGTATTTCTCCATCTTCTCCACTGACATTCTTTGATTTCAGATAATTTCAGGTTGAAAGCTGTCAAAATCAGCCACTTTTCGACAATTTCTGCTTAATCCGGACATCACCCTCACGCAGCTCCCCTCGGCTAAATCATCTTTCAGAGTGTTCGTTGTGGTTTTCGTCGTGCTGTGCGTTCATCTGCAGGGAACTTCTTGACTAATTTGTCTGCTTCTACACGATTTCGCCGTCGAGTTTTCTGCAAGCTGGAGACTATCGGCATGTTCTTCTATTCTTATTATCATCATTATCTCGTTCGTCATGGTTTTGCTGCTTCTAAGAGCGGCCTTCAATGATTCTAGAACATGCATCGATTATCGGATTTTTTGCCTGCGTTTCGAGCTCGACCACGCCTCTTTCTCGCTGATGTGACGTGGTCGTAGCCGCCTATCCTCGAGGTCATTTCAGGATTTTCGCTAAAAACGAAGATGACAGGTGTTCCTCGATATCACCATCGCTGCTGCATAAAAATTAGAAAAAAATATGTAATTCCATGATTCCCTTTTCAATTTGGCAACCGAACGCGGGGGGGGGGGGAATACCCGTATATTGGGTATACGGGGATCGTACCGCTGCTGGAAGGTAACTTTTTCAAAAAGATCCTCAGACATGGAAGCCCAAATTTTCCTTTTCACCAAGAAATCTTAGCTGGGTCCTCCTATCATTTGTTTCGCCATTCGTTGGCCCATTTTGCACCACTTATATTGCAGCTAAAATGATGTAATATTAAGTCGAATCGCTTAGACATGGTCGCATTCTTACATGGGTCCCCTCTATCAATTTATTTCGTATTGTTTGGGCCATTGGCCATTACTATTACAGCTAAAAATATGTAACATTAAAGTTCGAAATCCTTCAGATCATGGGTCCATATTTTAAATACCCCCAAAAAAAAAAATCTTAGACACTGCGTTGCCATTACAGCAAAAGGATTAGATGTGGGTATGGGTTCGGAAGTTCTCGCGCACACCCCCGTCCGATCTTATATTACTGAGTCCCAGGGAGAGGGGAGGGGGGGAGGGGGGGCAACTGACAACCATTTTTTATTGATATCGAATCCACGCTGTGGATGAGGTATAGAGAAGCGTACAATTGAGAACAATATTTTCTCAGAAGGGTGCTTTACGGCGCCTGACAGAAAACTCGAATAAGCTTGGGGAGGCTAGAGGAGAGGTAAGGTTTAGGAGTGCAGATAATTCAAAAAACTGGGGTTTTGATAGTCAATAATATAAATAGGTAGGCCTATGTGGAAGTTGTATTAGTTTATGGATGTTCATTCTCAGAAGAAATTTAAAAAGACTTGGAAAGTAGAAGATGAAAACTTACGCAGTCAGCATTTTATCAATTCACCAAGTAAACACGTGCAGTACAAGTACAAAGGGTTTTTTTCAAAAAGTCCATTTTGTTGAGGACAAACTTTTTCTTCAGCAAATAGATCACGTATACTCCAGGGAATATTCCAATGAATGTTCTGTCTCCTCACAAGTATATCGAAATGAATGTAATCGAGTGGTAGGCAGGAACATGCACACACATGGCGAAATAAAGACACAGTTGAAGAGCAAAAAAGGCTCATCTTTTGGCAAGGACCAGCAACAGGGCTAAAACGGGAAGTGAAGACTATCGAACTTTTGCGCGGTCGTTTCCTGAACAGCATAACGGTACTCGGGCAAGTTACTGGTCTGAATTCTTCTCATCATGTTTTATATTTATCAACCCTCCAAATACAATGTTGTTAAATTAGCGTGACGAAGCAATTGGGCAAGACGAGTACAAGTCGATAGAACAAACTGACGTTATCATCTTGTCCGATTTGTACCCTGTTATTTGCGGGCAGAGAGCGGAGAACATGATGAACAGAGATCATCCAGCAGGGACGGTTTTTTTTGCAAATACATGGCGAAGCGCTAATAGCATATGTATTGGATTTAGAATTTCTTCAACAGGGGCCGTCGATCCATTTCAGAAATGGGGGGGGGGGGATGTAAGAAAAGATTCAACTCTCGTGGGGCATGATTAGACAAGAGGTCACTGTCTGTGTTTTGGGGAAACTTTATGCAAACGATAATTTTCCTATATGGAGGTCAGTGGAGCCAGACGCGTCTCAGCGTAACTCAACGGAGTAGTAAGAGATTGGAGCCTTTGGTCTAGGTGGCAGACTGCATTTTAAAAAAAAGCGTGATCTGTGCCGCAAAATAGAAAATGTTAAGTAGGATTTTTTGTATTGCGTTTCACAGCCTTTAAACATATTCTTGGATTATGTTTTATGAATTATTCAAGTTGTCAATAATCATTCGGAAGAGGGGGGGGGGGTACGTCTGCAGGCACAGACTTTAATTTTGGCACTTAAATTTTACAGTGCCTTGAGCCAAGACTAATCTTGTTGCTCAGTGCTTGTGCCAGCTTATAACACAGGGCCTATGGAAGACTGGTCTGCAGCACAGATTGTTCAGACCTGATCTGCGTAGCACGACGGACAAGGGTTTATGCTGTAAACTAGGGGGGGGGGGGGGCGATATGTTTGTCGCCCTATTTTACATCCCCCATAATTTTCATCAGTTTTCCAAAAATGCAGTATCGTCATCAGAAAACATCATCAACGTACCAAGAATCGTAGAGAACGACATATTGTGATATGTGGACTACAGGAAATGTGTAAATGTATGTATGACATTTAAAATATACTGGTCCTGATTATCACTGTTTTACCCAGTTGTGATCTTCTATCAAGTTTGGTAAAAATTCCACCATATACATTATAATAAAACCATGAACCGCCAGAGCACTTCCAGCTAACATTTACATCACTTACTGAGGCACCACATCCCAACACCACCACCACCACCACCCCCACCACCACCACCAACATCATCATCACCACCACCTTCATCATCATCATCATCACCACCACCACCACCATAATCATCACCACCACCACCATCATTACTGCTACCACCACCATCTTCATCATCACGATCATCATCCCAAACATGATTATCTCCATTATCATCTAATCTCTATATTACAGTTATAGTAGTAGTAGTAGTAGTAGTAGTAGTAGTAGTAGTGGTAGAGAAGTAGTGGTATTAGTGGTAAGGTAGAGGAGGAGTAGTAGTAGTAGTAGTAGTAGTGGTAGAGAAGTAGTGGTATTAGTGGTAGGGTAGAGTAGTAGTAGTAGTAGTAGTAGTAGTAGTAGAAGTAGTAGGAGTAGTAGTTGAAGTAGTAATAGTAGTAGTAGTTTACTATTGCACACACCCACAAATCTAAAAGCAACTACACATAAACAATATTTTGTCACTTCTCCTGGTAGTAATAAATTTTATTTACAATACTGTATCCACTCCAATACACATGCAGATCTTTTGTGTAATGCAATACTCATGTAACAGAACACCTCATTTTTATGAATCAGGGTACTTGAGTATAATTTCAATATTCATTCTTTTTAAAACACATGATGAAAAAAAGGAACAAAAACACACCTTATTTTCTACTCATTTATATGAAAAGGAATGAAATGCCATATTTCATTGCAAATAGAAGAATTAAATAGTAGGATGACAAATTTGATATTGGTACTATTCTCTATTCATATAATCCCTTAAAAAAGAGATTCTGGTTTGTTTTATGATTTGTATTGATCCAATTCAAAATGAACATGGAATCGTAATTACATGTAAGTACCTTCATTCATATGTCTAGACTGCCAAACAGAATGAAGTAAAATGTTAAAGGGGAAGTCCCATCCTGACGTTAAGCTAATTGTAATAAAACTGAGAGAAATATATTACTGAAAGTTCGACAAAAATCCACCAAAGAATAACAAAGTTATGTAATATCTCTCTCTCTCTCTAAGTGCCACATCCGGAGACGTAGGCAATCATGGTGTGCCACAAATCTCTGTTCCTAGCCTTTTGAATTAGCTCCACCTCCTTCTGACCTACACCTCTCTCTGCAATCCACGCATTCCTCTACCCCTCTTTCCCTCTATCTTTCCTGTCAATGCTAGATTTTCCAGACCGTCCTTTCTAATTGTATAAATTCCATAAATTGCCATTTTCTAATGGTTCATGATAATTGAATGTTTTTTTTTTCACAGAAGCATAATAATAATGTTTATAATTATATACTGAATACACGGGTAAAATCACTTTTTCTGAGAAAATGGCAATTTATGAAATTAATGTTACATGAAAAATGGGGGAGCTCCTCGCATGTGTTGTAACAAATTTAAAACTTAAAAAATTCATAACTCTGTTATTCTTTGATGGATTCTTGACAAACTTCATCAATAGGTTTCACTCATTTTTCTGCTTTTTATTGAAGCTAACTTGACGTCAGGGACTCAGGGTGGACTTCCCCTTTAAAAAGAGACATAAAGTACAAAGGCACAGAGTTGTTGATATTAATTTATAATCTTCAAATATCAGAACAAAAGCCACTGTACGTTAGTTCACTGAAATTCATCTAATGGTGTATACCTCATATCTACTAACGTTGGATGAAAGTTCTTCATTTTTATTTGTATCAAAAATTCAAATGAGAATTCTTCATTTTTATTTGTATCAAACACACAAATGAGAGATACTTTTCTTAACTCTGTATGCTTTTTGAGCCCACTGTCGCCTTCGTTGGCATTCTTAATTTGACGATTGGCACAAATCTCAAAGTACAATAGTAACAATAAATGATATTACATAATCTGCAGATGTGGGAGAGAAGGGGAGGAGGGTGTACTGGCGATGCTGTAGTTGCACCCCTTCCCCCTCCAATTGCAGAAATTTGTACAAAGAATAGATATGGTTTGGGTCCCTTCTTTTTTTCGTACAGGAGGGCTACTCTTTTCCAAATTTGGGATCGGCCCATCTTGGGAACACATCACACTAGTTCCAACTCCAGTCTCTATGAACATTTGCACAATATCCAGTTTTATAGCAGATTCCATGTATGATCAGTTGACATTACCATGTCTAAACCTGTTCGAGATAATTTGACTTTGCTACAACATTCAATTCCAACTGATCCCAGCCAGAGTCCACTAAAGACTAGCCCTGAATAGGTTATTGGAATTCAGAGACACAATACTCTTGACAATGAGGCATTGCTTCATCTTTCATAGCTGGGAGGCTTCCAAGAGTTTAACCCTAATCAGGTTGGGCTTTTTTGGCTATGCTATATCTGGGGGGGGGGGGGCAGATTCCCCCCACCCCCTCCCCGAGATCTCGGCCGTCGATCGCGCAATCGCGCCGAAAATTGGCACGCACGTTACCCATCACGTAATCTACAAGACTGTATAGTTAATTACCCGGAATTAATTTCATATCAATTAATTATGCTAATTTATGCATAAAATCATAATTAAGCTGTAAACCACTAATTAAAGCTCCAAAACTGCTAATTTTTGTGTCTGGACACTCTTTTTAGCATTCTTAGCAAGTTAACTTGAAAAAAATCCGGAATCAAAATTGATTTCCTATGTATTTTATTGTTTTTTCAAATTTCTTATGTATTTCCTTGTTTTTTCAACCTTTTGTTTTCTATTGTTTTTTTGATGAAATTTGTCGGGGACACTTTTGCGATCATAAACAGCACAAAATTAATTAATTTCAACCAATAAAAGTAAAAATAATCATACA
Source organism: Eucidaris tribuloides (assembly GCA_001188425.1). Classification (NCBI taxonomy): domain Eukaryota; kingdom Metazoa; phylum Echinodermata; class Echinoidea; order Cidaroida; family Cidaridae; genus Eucidaris; species Eucidaris tribuloides. The sequence goes on from JZLH01S0201640.1 coordinate 38,830, forward strand.
TTTATTAATTTTGACTGAGAACAAAATTTGTATTGAAAATGTACACAAAATCACGTTTTTGAGCGATTTTTGGGGTGACATGCAATTACAAAATGTTACGTAACTTGGGAACCGCGTACCCGGACGTCGCAAATTTGGTCTCAAAAGATGCGTGACATTCGAGAGAATAAAGTCATGAAACGCCGTGGCAACTGCTTCACGCGTCACAGACATTTTGCGCGAAACGTCTGGGGGGGGGGCGGATTCCGCCCCCCCAGCCTTTTTAGGGTTAACAACAGAGATAACAACAGCATCTTCATCTATGCTTTTCTTTAGTTCAGGAATAGCTATAAACCTGGGTTATTGCATATCTCTGTTATACTCTTGAAGACCCCAGCTATAGCACACATCATGTTTTCAAAATCAAATAGGTCTACACAATGTATCAGTAGGAGTCCAAGGTGGCCTACTTTGTAGTGGAATCAGTTCTTCATTTCATTTGCTCCAGTCTCTCTAGTTCCTCCTTAAGGTCTTTATCTTCGTCAGGTTCAGGGAGGTATTTGTCGAACTGAATCTGATGACCATCTAGGAGAAATGCATTGAGTACCAGCTTCTTGATGAATGATCCTGGAAAATTACGAAGGTATGAAAAGCAAGCAAGGTATGTCAAGCACCATTGCAATTTGTTATGTCTCAGTAACCCCAAACTTAAGGGGATTCCATCTTGTTTGCATGTCTAAAAATCAACATTAGAAGATAATACCATTTAAAGAGAATACACAGTACTGGTCGATGATGGAAAATCTTTCATTAAAATTTCACATTTCATTAGTTTCCAGGTGAGAGTAAATTACATTTGCATTATAATGTGGGACTCATTTACTGCATAAGCAATAAAAAGTTGAGGGATTGGCAGTTTGAATACCCGACTCAGTGCCCTCAGTTGCTGCAGTGTGTATGGCATAGTCCCACATATTGATTTCTGTGTTAGTACTTTGTCAGCAGTGGGGATTTGTGTGGCAGATTTGTCAAAAACGAAGTGTTCTGTTGTTTTCAACTACTCTCTCCTGTACTATAGTGACATTTTTAGAATACCATCTGTTCACAGAAGGTTTGAAAGCAGCTGATATTGAAATGATGTTGTTCTGCATGTAATCAACCAGTACTGTGTATTCTCTTTAACCCCTTGGAGACAATCTGATTTTGATACAACACACATTCTCCCTCGACCCCAGAAGGAGACATCTCATTCTTAGTCTTCAACAGGTTACGAACCTTCAGCAAAGTGTGTAGTAAGAAACTCGGTTCGGTTGGAATTTTAGTGACCACTAGATTTTGAATTGAATTAAAGTATCATAAAGAAAGAAATTCCTAGTCTACTGTCAGACCCTTACAGTGTATGGATGTTCATCAAATCTGATATGTGAAATTTATTTACAATTAAAGAATGTGTACCATGTGCATTCATGAACATGACAGGCATTTTATTTTACTATCTTAGGTATACGTCTCCTGCAGATTATCACTCAAAGACCAATACATGACAACTGAAATAATACTACTGTACTGACTTAGTTCTGTAAGCTTCACACAGAGAATAATTGGCAGTTACTGTTTAATTTTCCAAATTCTAGGTAATTACTGATCTTCAGATTCCACAGAAATGTCCTTCATAAATAACCTAGGGGTGTTAGTGATATCTGGCTTGATAATACTAAGAGAGATCAATGAAAAAAAATTTCTGATGAAGCAAAACTATACTTGGGCATTAACATTATTGTCCTAAAGGAAGATGTAGCTGGTAACTAACAGGAATAAGTCAAAACACTCTTTAAAATTCAAAACATGCAATATTCTGTATTCTTACCTTTCATTTCGGTGCAGTATAGCCAGGAATAGGATGTTATGCAACAAACAGTCATACCAAACACTTAAAACAGCACTATTTTAGTACATTTCTTTCTGTGATAAATTCTTCTTCTTCGATTTTGGGTAATGGTCAGTTCTTGCCAACCGATCAGATCGCATGTGCGCTGGCCTTGAGCTGACCTAATGCAGTGATGTGTGACTCGAGTCCGGTCTTGGACTCGAGACCGGACTCGAGTCTGTTTTTGCCGTACTCAGTCTCGGACTCGAAGGTTCATGACTCGGTCTCGGACTCGGCTCGGGGCCTGTGACTCGATGACTCGGCCTCAGTCCGGCTAAAATTTCATCAAAATTTCACCCAATATTTTCAAATATAAAATCACTAAAATAAATTTCAGCCAAATCGAATCACACAGTATCACACAGTAGCAGTCCACAGCCTGGACTGTGTTCCGTGTTTCTAGTTTTGCAGTGCGTAGTACATATTACACGTGATGTGTGTGTACATACACACCATTTTACACTACACATACACAAATTGCTGCCCAATCAATCAATAAAATTGTATCTCCTGAACAAACTAAAGAATGATGAAGCAAAATGTGAAATTTGTCACTGCCACTATTATTTTACATTTCCGATGAATACCAACTTTAGCAAGTACTTGATAGTACCTTTCAACTTTTTTTTTAATGTATCAAGTACTGTTGATCTCCAAATTTATTATTTACATGTAATTTCTTTGAAGATGTTTTGGTAATATTATGGTAACTCAAGTTACAGACAGTTATGTGTGGCTGAATTACACTTTTATGTATTAGTTCACCCAGTCTAGCAAAATATTTTGTCATATTACATTTCCACAGAACGAGGGTGTTGACAAACAAGTGAAAATGTTACTAAGTGATTGATGCTGCATTTTAAAGACACAGATACGAGAGCTTTCTTAATAAACTACATTTGATTTTAAAACTAAGTAACTGCATACTATCATCTTGTAATTATTTTGTAGGTTTGTTATCTTTTTTGGAAATTGAATGATTTGATTCATTTGAATGATTCTTCAGTACGTAGGTCCCTACAGATATTTTGAATGAGATACTAGTACTTGTTTCTAATTAATTAATATGTAATACATTTGCACATGTGCCAGACTCGGACTCGGACATGCCGGACTCGGTCTCGGACTCGGACTTGGACTCGGAAAGGCCGGACTCGGACTTGGACTCGGACTTACTGGACTCGGACACATCACTGACCTAATGTGACCGATGCATTCCGCTCGACGCATGTTAATCATGGGGCATTAATTTATGCACATTTTTATTCAATAAGCTCCTCCCCCTGTAGCTGTTTTAGGAATCTTGGACTACTGGGACATGTTTGCAAAGACATAAAATTAACAGAAATTTACACATTTATAGGGCCTTGTTGAGTGTCACACAGTAGCCCTTATTTACGCTTTTCTCTATCACCATGTACCATAATTCTCACAATGTCATTTTTTTTTTCATTTATTCCTGTTAGTTACCGGATACATCTTCCTTTAATTCTATCAAATCAAATGAAATTTAAGTCTAAACATCAAGCTTGACCTGACCACTCACCATAATGTACAGGTTTGTGTTTACATACATCAGTGAGAATGGTTGCTATATTCTCTTCAATCTGTTGGTTGGACAGACTCAGCTGAAACGGAAAAGTTGCAGAGAAGTGAAAAAACAAAACAATTTCAGTAACACAAAAAACAATTTCTGGGGAGAGGTGACAATCAGAGATAGACGTATGGTGTTGAAATTTCATTAACGAGTATATTTACCCATTGGAGATGATTTCATTTTGATATAACACACATTCTCCATAGACCCTCGGGGGGCACTCGACTTACAAAAATCAGAAGTGAAACGGCAAATTTGGGGTTCTCTGGAACTGGAAAAATCAAAATTTTTCTGTGATTTCTAAAATTGAGATGCTCTGGCACGGAAATTTAGGCTGAAAATGGGGGTCTCAACCGTGGCACATACGTATCACACAATTATACTAAGTGCCCCCCCCCCAGGGCATGGTTTAAATTTCAGGTCAAGATTCCTTTATCCCGCTAGCTAGCAAGACCTGGCTGTCGTGCTAACTCTATGTCACAACACTATAACTGGTTATTGTTTGATCCAACAT
>JZLH01S0201651.1:1656-24378 GCA_001188425.1 Eucidaris tribuloides
ATCCAGGCTACCTTTGGTCTTGCCACTGGGTGGGGGGGGGGATTATGCCCCCCCCCGCGATATTAGGGTTTAAACCTTAGGCATGTGTCAGGTTTTGATATAAGTTTGCAATCAGGGCATGTGATAGAGAAAGAGAAGGTTAGAGTAGGAAACATCTGATTTTTCCAGGAAATAATTTCTGAATGAAGTGAAAACTGTTAAATGCGACGAATAGAATGGTATTGCTGGCACTGGTGTTATAAAGAAACATGAAATACTAATGCTCTACTTTTCCATCCTGATTTCTGTTGTCTAAATGTTGCCTATTCCTCAGATACGGGTACTGTTACAATTACGAGTTACAATAACAGTAGGAAAACACTTTCATATAATATTCCCCCCCCCCGAAAAATATAACATTTCTTATGTTTCCATACTAATGATAAAAAGGACACCTTAGAAAGATTTCAATGAATGATTTAGATTAATTTCAGTTCATACCTTTTTGTAGGAGGACGGTAGGTTATATGTTATAATTACCTGCTACAATGTGGATTTAATTAGTGTGTGTGCAACTGGCCACCTGGGTGTACACTCGCGGAATGCACACATACAGTCACATTTTGGCACATACACGTACATGATAATGATATATGTACGTGTACCTTAATATTTACAGTTTCACCATTATACAGATATGAACTACATGTACAGTTTCATGTTTATGCATCAGTAAGTTACTAGAATCAAAATAATCAAAAAATTATTGGTGTTGTGTGTGTGTGTGTGTGGGGATGTGTGTGTGTGAAGCAAATGATGTGTAAGAAAAAAAAGAATGTGTAGAATGTAGTAAAGAGAAAAAAAAAAAAAAATGATAGTGTGATGAATAAAAATTGAGTAGTGTGATAGAATAGATTGAAATTAGATGTGATATGTATGTAATGATATAGATGATTTGATGTGTGTGAAATGATAGTAGAAATGTGTGTTGATGTTTGTGTAGCTGATGTGATGAATGTGTTATGAATATAGTGAAGTGCATATTAACAATAATTTATTTAAACAGAATAATACCAATATAGCTCTATGCATCATTGGTGTATTATATAGGTACATGATAATATTCTTAAGAAATTAACAATTGTTAGAACAAACTTTAGTTCATGAATATAATTAACATTGTGAACACATTAAGATGGAAAGACCATATTCAAAAAATATGGTTCAAGCAATTTGTTAATAACTGACATATACTGGACTACTTAATGAGAACAAATAAACACCCAAGAATACAAAAGTTACAGACAGTCACGCTGATCAATTGTAAAAATATGTACAGTAAAAATTGAGCACATGATGAATTGTTTATTGAAAGCCGAAAATGAACAATTCAATGCCAACACAAGCAAATCTATTGGAGGAAATAGGAAATGATCTCTCAATGAGTCTTTACTTTTAGTCACCTGAGCCAAAGGCGCTCACGTGAGCATTATTAGCCGATCGACTTTCGTGCGCTCGTCCGTCAGAAAAAAATGCGAACAATCAGAATATCGAAAAAAAAAAAAGAAAAAAAAAAAAAAAAAGAAAAAAAAATACGCGATCGATAGCGAAAAATGACGTACAAAGAGTGTGGATACAGAAAATGCAGATACAAAAGTGCAGATCGTGCGTAAACTATATTACACATTTTACTGCTTTTCATTCAACTGCAAAAACAAAATAAGAATTGGATTTTGGCCCAAATTGCAAGGATTGATCATATTAAGGGAAGAAGTAAGAGGGATTCAAAGGGTACCTAAAATAGTAACACCTGGGCCCACTTAGGGGCCAGGGGCAGGGCCCTAAGGGCATAAATTAGGTAGTTTCAAACATACATTCTTCTCTAGATACAAGAAAATAGTTATTTTTTATAATAAAAAGTTTAAGCCACTTTTGTGTGTAAAGATACCATCTTTAATATAGATGACTGAATAATGCTTCCTCATAGACTCAATCGACCCAGAAGAGTAGGACACACAGATATAAATATAAAGACACTAAGAAGGGAGAGCAAAAGATATATAGAGGAAGAAGAAAATAAAAGAGCCATATGAGAAGAATAAAATTACACATTACAAAGTCAATGAGCATTTAACCAAACTTTGTGAGAAACCAATAAGGGAATGAATCCTCAGGGAGAGGGGATTGAGTAGTCTTGGAATGGATACACCAGTCCCCCCTGGAGGGCCCAGGGAGGCGGGCCATTAAGAGACCCAAACTAGGTTAAACATAAATAAGTCTAACCGAACAAGCCCCATTTGAATACCAATATGGAAGGTAGGAAATAGAAATGTGTACAGTACACTCAAATATTAATTTTTGGAGAGATCAAAGAAGTCAAAATATGATAGGATCAAAAGCCGATACAATGGAAATGATAAACAAAATGAAAAAAAAATGGCACTAATAAACAAATGGAGTTATATACATTTGGTTAAAAAAAAAAAAAAAAAAAATAAAAAAGCGATAATTGGAAAACAAAAAAATTCTATGAAATATAACTTGAATGTAGATGACCACATACTAAATGAATATAAAGATAGAACCTCAAAGAAAAAAAATAGTTAAATAATAAGCAGTATACAAAGAGTCAAATAAGATAGGTCAAGAAGATCAAGTGTTAGATACAAAATGGAGAAGATAAACCATTGTTTAATAAAACAGAGAAATGTAATAGAATTATAAAAAATATAGAGACAAAATAAAGCCATATCGCAAGGGGATAAGACAAAGTTTTTCAAACTGTTATATAGGCTCGTTATAGGTGAACACTAAAGTATATATCAGAGTTCTAAAAAGGAATAAGCAGAAACACTACTAAATTAGTAACTAGATAATTTATTCTAATGAAAAGAAAGGCACAACCATAAGAAAGTCATATGCAAGAAAGAAGAACCATAACAAGAAACAAAAAAAAAAAAAAAAAAACAAAAAAAAAAAAAAAAATAGAGACGATACCGATCAAGCCCACCAAAACCAAAAGGAAGAACATAATGAAAAAAAAAAGCACCAAAAAAATATAATGATCATTATTATATATGAAACATAGCAAGATAATAATAATTTATTAACAGGAGACATAAATAAACCATAATTATTATAGATCCACTATCAAAAGAGAAAATAAGCAAATAGTAGAAGTACATAGTAAAAATCACAAATAAAGATAATAATATAAAATAAGAGAATAAATATGAATTAATAATGACACAAAATAAATAAAAATCCAATATAAAGAATAGAACTAAGAACATATTCAGAAAAAAATAATAACAGAAAATAATCAAATAGAAGATAAAGGAGAATAATTATATATAAGAGACATAAGAATACATAGGGAGTATCAGATACACAGAAGAGCATAAGACCCACTCGTGGGGGAAACCACCTACTGTGGGATTTTTAGCCAACGTAGCGTTGTAGGCGGATACCTACGTCGGTAAAATGACATTCCATAGGGGAGACTAGTGTTTTTTGATGATTTTGTAGGGGATGTTAGGGGTTTTGACAATTTTCAGAAGAAACATTCTTAAATATCTTCAAAGATTTCCGAATCATATATTCGGTTTCATTTTCCATCTCCGGCCAAAGAAATCATGATCAATATATTGACTTATACTTAGGTTATTTATGTAGGGGAAAAATACTTCGTAGGGGAAAAGTCGATTCTTGCCAGTGGAAAACATGGGTTCATAGGGGAAAATTGGTGTTAATGAGGCGTAGGGGGAAAAGTGCTGGGAGTTGGTGAAAATACCGCTTTCGGCGTCTTAGGGGAAATAAAAATTACTTGAGGAGTGGCAAGCCTGGATCCAGATCCACACTGTTCACATCATGCCCGGGCAGTTTGACGACACAGCGTCGTCAAGCCTTCCAAACGGTGGCCCCACGTCACAAGACGGTCTAAACCTACCGCTATTCAATTGCCAAATTTTCCAGTGGAGGAGGGCCTATTGTCGTGAGCATTTATAGCAGGAGATTGCAACATGTGGGCTGTCTTATTAGATATCGAGTTTATTAGTTATATTTTTTTTCTGTATCGATGTTGATATCTAAAAATGACGACTCGCTGAGTATTATTTGGTGTATATATGGGGAGGTTGTAGGTATTATATTATTGGACGGTTGGCTGTGGGATGTCGGTAGAGTATTTGCGGGCTGTCGAGGTTAGAGAGGATATAATTCCGATGATCGAACAGGACGTTGTGTACCACTTGTGCTGGTGCTGAGCCATGTGTACATCGCAAATCAGCTGTACCACACACACACACACACACACACACATACATACATGTACCAACACACAGTATACATGTACACTCACCCTACACACACACACAGGCATCTATCACACCAATACGTCCAGAGGCATTTAAACGTACTGATACCTGTGGGGCAGGTGAGTGGTGGGTTATATTGTTATTCGGTGACCGCTGAAGCGGACACAATTTGCGCTTGCGAACCGTGTGCGTTTTCGGGAGACTTAGCAGGTAAGGCCCATTATAATAATGCACCGTACTATATTCTAACAAGGATCACAACATTGGTAACTGTATAGCCTCTCTTATGTTGAAACATTAAAGCAAGCTTGTCTATGATACTTCTATAAATGTATAGTATTAACCCATTACCTGCCGGTTCTTGGTGTTGACCTAAATAAAACTTTAAGCAAATATGGTCAATGATTGGTTCAAAATAAGAGCTGGTAGATTGTTCAGGCTAGTCTGCAGCAAAAAAAGAGCTGACGGTATATTATCTCAGTAGAAAGTGTAATCTGCATATAACTTGTACGGCAAATGGTCAGAGGAGTGTTTGGGCTTTTTCTACTCACTGAATGAAACTGGAGGACTGAACAATCAGTTTGTGTTTACTAGTTGCATTTCCTGTGTTGGTCATGTATTTATTGGGACAACCAGGCCAACCAATGTAAAAAAAAACCCTCCCACAATTAGCAAAATTAAAGGTAAATGACATGATTGGGGGGTAGCCTTAACTTGGCGGTAAATCTAGTTCTAGAATCAATTTACAATTGACTACTGTGATGATTTTGTAGTATAAAAGTTAAACTCATTTTTAGTAATGACATCATCAGCATGCCTTTGAAGACAGATTGTTGTGTAGCTTTCATTGGGATTTATCTAGTTCGGGGCGATGAGAGAATAAAGTGCTGATATGTTCATGCTTGATTCTCCTCAAGACGAAACAAATTCGAGACAAATCCTTTGGTAGGAGATACATTACATCCAACAGGATGAGTAGACCAGTGGTTATGTGTTCAACCAATTTGTTTGGAGAGGCATTGGTTATTTCTCCAATCATGTCCTTGCCTTCTGTACATGTTAGTCCTTCTTGGCAGTGCTAGCTGAGCGCCTGTCCGGCCAATGTAAACCACAAACTAGCCCACTGAGCGGGGGTAGCGAAATTAATTTTTTTTTTAAAGGGTTGATTTTTATTAGAGCTTTGGGGCTATTTTTGAATTTTTGGGGCTATCTTTATATCACTGGGGGCTTTACTTTTTTGTGCTTGCACATTCAGAATTGGAAGAATGCAATGAAAAATTACTGAATAGCCAAGTTGCTTCATCCTATAAAGCCACCATTTAATTCATTTTTGTTTCATGGCTTAGTAAAAAAAAAAGTGAAATTTTTCTTTAGCAATCTGCGGGCGATCTGAGACGGTCGCCCCAAAGATTGGTTTGGGGGATTTCTAGGGGGCGATTTGGGCTTTGCAAGGCTAATCACCCGTCGCCCATGGTTATTTCCTCCACTGCCACCGAGCCTGAGCTTGCACTGGCATGATGTTGCTTACAGCCATGACACATAACAGGTACCCGGATCCATCCCCGTATTCCACTTACTAAACGAGCTTTTGTACACAGGGATCTTGTTCGACATATAAGCACTCCATCTCTGATGCGTGTGTACATGATGGATTACGCCCCACGAGCAATGCACGCTACTGTATATGCTAATGTGGGTACATCACTTAATAATAGCTCACAGATCTATTATTTCATTCACCCGGCGCTGGTATTTTCTACTACCCCTACCCCCCACTCCCCACCCCCTCATCCTTCCCCTTCCCCTTGTGCTAGCTGGTTGCCATGAGTGTTGTCCTGCCTGTATTAAAAAACAAGTAGATTGAAAAATAATTTAATAAATTACAAATATCGATTTGGCACTGTGCACAAGAAATTCATACTGAAAGGCATGGATGTGGTTTCAAGAAAATGCGTGAATTACTCTCTTTTGAAGTTAAATGATGGAATATACCTGCAAGTTTCTTCTTTGGTTGGTATTGGCCCATTTATGACTAACTTGAATGGTAGATGCTATATGTATAGTGACCTCAATGTTAAATTAGGGTCAAGGTCACATAAGTAGGTCAAAGGTCAAGTGTTAAGATACTAGGGCGTACCTTGTTTTTATAAAAACGGATGTTAGAATTTAACTTGGCAAAATCAGCCATATGGCAAGGGGATGCAAAGTTTTCCAACTGGTTCATTTGGCTACGTTGGTGCCTAGTCTATATCAGGTTCTAAGGGCGAAAACTATATGTAACTGATATTTTTTCTATGGGCACCATAAAGAGTTTGCGAGACCTCAGGTGAGCGTCGTGCCCCCCGGGCTCTTGTTTTTAAAGCACTTAATGATCATTTTGAACTGCAGTTTTTTTTCAGGGCTTCCTTTTTAGTCCCTATCAAAGACAATAGCATGTGAAGTCATGTACCTCACATGTTCTTAAATGGAAATATTGTTAAATGATGCCTATAAATCCTTCAGTGCTGCTTTCAGAATATCACATGCAAAGTCAAAGGAGTTTTTTGGCAATGATACTGAGAGGGTTCAGATCCGAGCAAGGCTGCCACTCGTGGGGGAAACCACCTACTGTAGGGGATTTTAGCCAACCGTAGGTTGTAGGGGATACCTACGTGGTAAATGACCTTCCATAGGGGAGACGTAGTGTTTTTTGATGATTTGTAGGGGATGTAGGGGGTTTTGACAATTTTCAGAAACATTCTTAAATTCTCAAAGGATTTTCGATCATATTCGTCCATTTTGTCCATCTCCGGCAAAGAAATCATGATCAATATATTGCATTTACTTAGGTTATTTTGTAGGGGAAAACATACCTTCGTAGGGGAAAAGTCGATTCTTGCAGTGGAAAACATGGGTTCATAGGGGAAAATTGGGTTAATGAGGCGTAGGGGAAAAGTGCTGTGGATGGGGGAAAATACGCTTTCGGCGTAGGGGGAAATAAAAATTTTGAGTGGCAGCCCTGGATCCCAGATCCACACTGTTCACATCATGCCCGGGCAATTTTGACGACACAGCGTCGTCAAGCCTTCCAAACGGTGGCCCCACGTCACAGAGGTCTAACCTACCGTATTCAATGCCAATTTTCCAGTGGAGAGGGCCTATTGTCTGAGCATTATAGCAGGAGATGCAACATGTGGGCTGGCTTTATTAGATATCGAGTTATTATTATTATATTTTTTTTTCTGTATCGATGTGATATAAAAATGAGCTCGCTGATATTATTTGGGTATATATCGGGGAGGTTGTGGTATATATATATATTGGACGGTTGGCTGGTGGGATGTGGTAGAGTATTTGCGGGCTGTCGGGAGGTTAGAGAGGATGAATTCACGATGATCGACGACCGTTGTGCTACCACTTGTGGTGCTGAGCAGTGTACATCGCGGAAATCAGCCTTGTACCACACACACACACACACACACACACATACATACATGTACACACACACATATACATGTACACTCACCCTACACACACACACAGGCATCATATCACACCAATACGTCCAGAGGCATTAAACGTACTGATACCTGGGGGCAGGTGGAGTGGTGGGCTTATATTGTTATTCGGGACCGCTGAAGCGAGTGCGCCTGCGAACCGTGTTGCGTTTTCGGGAGGACTTTAGCAGGTAAGGCCCATTATAATAATGCACCGTACTTATTCTAACAAGATCACAACATTGGTAACTGTATAGCCTCTCTTATGTTAAACATTAAAGCAAGCTGTCATGTATACTCTATAACTGTATAGTATTAACCCACTACCCATAGCCTGGTCTTGGGTTGACCAAATAAAACTTTTAAGCAAATATGGTCAATGATTGTGTTCCAAAATAAGAGCTGGTAGATGTTCAGGCTGTCTGCAGCAAAAAAGAGCTGAGGTATTATTATCTCAAGAGTGTATCTGCATATAACTGTACAGCAAATAGTCAGAGGGGTGTTGGGCTTTCTACTCACTGACATGAACTGGAGGACTGAACAATCAGTTTGTGTTTACTCAGTTGCATTCCTGTGTTGGTCTGTATTATTGGGACACCAGGCCAACCAATGGAAAAAAAACCCTCCCCACAATACAAACATTAAAGGTAAATGACATGATTGGGGGTAGTCCTTAACTTGGGGTAAAACTGTTCTAGAATCAATTTACAATTGTACTGTGATGATTTTGTAGTTAAAAGTTAACTCATTTTAGAATGACATCCATCAGCATGCCTTGTGACAGACAGATTTGTTGTGTAGCTTTCTATGGGATTTATCTATTTCGGGGCATGAGAGAAATAAAGTGCTGATATGTTCATGCTTGATTCTCCTCAAGAGAAAACAAATTCAAGACAAATCCTTTGGGCTAGGAGATACATGTACACTCCAACTAGGTATGTAGACTGACAGATGTATGTTGTTCAACCAATTTGGTTCTGGAGGCATTGGTTATTTCTCCCAATCATGTCACTGCCTTCTGTACATGTAGTCCTCTTGGCCAGTGCTAGCTGAGCCAGCCTGTCCGGCCAACTGGCTAAACCAACCAACTAGCCCACTGAGCGGGGTAGGAATTAATTTTTATTTTTTAAGGGTGATTTTTATTAGAGCCTTGGGGCTATTTTTGAATTTTTGGGGGCTATCTTTTATCACTGGGGCTACTTTTTTTGTTGCACATCAGAATTGGAAGAATGCAATGAAAAATTACTGAATAGCCAGTGCTTCATCCATAAAAGCCACCATTTAATTCATTTTTGTTTCAATGCCTTAGTAAAAAAAAAGTGAAATTTTTCTTAGCAAATCTGAGGGCGATTCTGAAGGACATGGTCGCCCCAAAGAATTGGGTTTGGGGGATTTTAGGGGGCGATTTGGGCTTTGCCAAGGGCTAAATCACCCGTCGCCCTGGGTTATTTCCTACACTGCCACCGAGCCTGGCCTGCTAGCTGGCATGATTGTACAGCATGCACACATAACATGCTAACCCGGATCCATCCCCACGTATTCCACTTACTAAACACGCTTTTGTACACAGGGAATTGTTCGACATCATAAGCACTCCATCTCTATTGCGTGTGTACATGATGGATTACCCGCCACAATGCCACGCTACTGTTATGCTAATTGTGGTACATCACTTCATAATAGCTCACAGCTCATCTAGTTTCATTACCCTGGGGCTGGGTATTTTTCTACTACCCCCTACCCCCCACTCCCCCACCCCCTCTCCTTCCCCTTCCCCTTGTGCTAGCTGGTTGCCATTGAGAGTTGTCCTGTCCATTAATAAAAATAAAAGTAGATTGAAAAATAATTTAATAAAAATTACCAAATATCGATTTGGCATGTGCAACAGAGATATTCAATACTGAAAGCATGGATGCTGGTTTTCAAGAAAAATGCGTGAATTCAGGACTTAGCAATTGATTTTCAGGCTGTATATTTCAGGCATTTTTGTGTACATACTGTAGCTCATTGAAGGCAAATTTCAGGCCCTCTCATAAATTCTAACTCCCTGTGAAATCTAGTTAACTTGTTGTCTTCGAGATATTTGAAGCCAAGGTATAGTTTTGGTAAATGGTTTAATGAAATTCTTTGTCATTGTTTTTTTTTGTTTTGTTTTTAAATACACCTAGAGATATGGTCTATCAATGGCCTGAAAATGGCTCACTCTGAAACTCTCAAAATGTACAATGTTGATGGGGGGGGGGGGACTCCAACATTTCCTATAGGTAATGTACATACCGCTAGATGTTCCCCTATGATTTAAGGCCATGTAAAATTGATTTTTTGAAAAAGAGGAGGAGGGTGTACCATGTTATTTGATATTTGATATTTTTCCCAAGATGGCTGCCGCGTGTACAAATAGTATATAATACTCGAGCATACATACATGCGATATATGCATGCGCAGCGCATGCATCATCGCATCACTTTTTAGCGCAGCTTCACCTCAGCATATCGCCGATCATATCAACCACTCTATATTTCAATACAATTTTTTCTAGAGTCTTAGTATGTTTGTACAATAATATTTGAACAGCGTATTTGAAGAAAAGGTGGAAAAGATGCATATTATGGTAAGTATTCTGTATTGTTTTATGAATAAAAAGAAAATATATCAAATATCAAATATAAGGAGGCGGGCGGAAAAAAGGAAGCGGGCGGGGACGATCAACATGAAATCAATTTTACATGGCCTAAGCATCATAATTTTTCACTATAGGTGTGATATTGTTTTGTGATGTTTGGGGTAGTAATGGAATATTTTGTGAAAGATTAACCAAGAATTTGTCTGATTGACCAAAACTGTGAGTGTGTACTTGTGCTTTCATACAAGTCTGTGTGACCATTGTCGCTAGTATCGTGGATTGACGATTACTGTGTTGAATGCATCTTGTTCAGGTAAAGGTTGTTATTGTATTTATCAATAATATCATGTCGCAGTAATTGTACAGCTATTGTCATTCAAGTCATGATGAATGAGTTAAACTGTAAATAAGCACCTTGTGTGGTGTTAGCTAGACGTGCAATGAAAATTTACCATTGATTTTGTCCATTCATGCGATATATTGCCTGTGCCTATCGCCTTGTTGGTGTATTGTTTGCACTTATGCTGATAATGCATAATTAATATGAATGAACCATTTTGATATTCTGCAATGTATTGATGTATCTCATTTATTGTTACTGTACATGTATTCTATGAATACAACACACCTCACCCCGTCCTTTCTCAACCACCCCCCCAAATAAAAAGAAGAAATAAAAAATGGGACAGTAGACAGTCTATCCTGTAAACTATGGCAAGTTGTATTAAATTAGTGACCAGTAATAGTGACAGTTTATATTCATCATATAAGTTATTTAACTAATACTGCTTCAGGTAAATAGAATAAGTTCAGGTACAATTGTTTAACAATGGAAACTTCAGAAATGTGCCATGTAGCTCTTAAATTCATAACATCTGTGAGAATCATTGTTTTGTTTTTTTCTCTTAAAACCATAATTTGCTTGTAGTTGATGAAATATTCATATTTCTATCATTGTATTTCATCAGTCTAAATCATTCATTCAGTCCTAGATCATCAGTCCTACCTATTTATTTTCATGTTAGTCATTAATAATTTTGTCCACTTAATAAATTATCAAAATTATATAATACCACATAACATACATTCCATTTTGTCCTCATATACATGTACTTCATTCATACAGTTACTGTAGCTGTCTATGTCTATCACCTAGTCTGGCTTCCAGACACATGTAAGAATCTAGGCCTATCCTATATGCTAGAAAAATGACTCTCAATTAACCCATTCAATACTAAGACCACATATTTGTGGTTTGCCTTTTTATCTTGGGATGTAGCTGTATTTACCCCATCTAATGAATATGCTAAAGTAGAGAAAAATTTTAGCTATTCAATGAACAGGGTGCTACAATGTCATAATGAATATTTATTTTGTTATGAATATTTAAATGACATTTAAATAGAATATTCATTAAACTTATCAAATTGGCAACGGCTGTTGTTCTGATGAGG
Organism: Eucidaris tribuloides; assembly: GCA_001188425.1. Classification (NCBI taxonomy): domain Eukaryota; kingdom Metazoa; phylum Echinodermata; class Echinoidea; order Cidaroida; family Cidaridae; genus Eucidaris; species Eucidaris tribuloides. The sequence goes on from JZLH01S0201651.1 coordinate 13,506, forward strand.
CTTTGGGTTGTTCCACTTTGTTGGTGGGTGATGTATTGAACTAATTGAGAAGCATATTGTACGGACATGTTTTTCTTTTGTATGTCGTTTAAAAGTGAAATATATTCAATCAAAAATTATGTTTAATCTTAAATTTCACAAGAAAAATAAGATCCTAAAAATTTCCCCAATAAATAATTAATTAATTACACGAATGTTTGACACATCATTCCATACCCATTACCCTTTTTATGTAATAGACTATTCCAGTGTGTTGCCGATTTGATGAAAAAGCAAATTAATAGTGATTATTTTACTCTGGACAGGCTCTAGTATTGAATGAGTTAACTGCCTTGAACGAAGGACTAGTTGGTGAGCCGGTTTCCGATCATGGGTGGCCAATCCGGGGGGGGGGGGCGGGCTTCTTCAGGGATTGCTCCGCCCCTCAATTTTTAATTTTTTTTTTTTTTGAGTTTGTTAGCATTTTTGATAGATTTTGGAATCGGGAAACCTATTCAAAGGATAAATGTGATGAAAATTGACTATTAAACTTTAATAATGCGGGTGAGGGGGATTTTCACATCACAATTTCCACTGTTTTAACAACGTGTCCTCAGGGCGTTTCTCCCCTGCATGAGGGCATTGTTATTTCGCCTTCGCTGTTTTCCTCCCCTCCCCACTCGTCACATTAAATCTCCACTCCTGGTTCCCATTCTTACAGCAACTATTGCCGACTAAGGCAGAGCATGGGCCAAGTAAGGTAGAAAAAGTCAGAGAATGAGCATACTAGTACTCTGGGAGTAGAAAAGTTGCATGGGTCTGGAACAAAGACTGTCAAACTGTTTGATGCCCCACCCGCAATCTGAGCAAAGTCCTGGTTGCATGCTCCATGTTTACATTTAGATAAATAACATAATTATATTAATTTCGGCCAAAGATTAAGCACTTCATTATCTGCCGTTTGCAGATAGACATTTGATTAGATCGTGCTCTTACATGTAGGTGTGATATACAAACATTTCTACCAAAGTTCATAGTGTGTCTAGATCTAGCTTGGATAATACATGTATGTACAATTATACATTACGTTCGGTTCATGAATACATGTATGTGCATGTGCATTCCTAGTGTACATGTCTCGTTGTGGTGGTGCAGTATGTGTTAAAGGGCAAAGTCAGGATTGGATGCAGTCAAAAATTTGAGAGGAACCGAATGAGTTGAAACTACTTCACCAATATTTACTGAGTGAGTAGAGCATATATCCAGGGTAGAAGGAATACTGTATATAAAGCTAGTTCTTATGAATCACACTTCGTTGTGTATGTATGTGTTGAAAAATTCATTTGAAGAAGACACATAGTGAAAACTTTGTTTCATTTGTTGTATGAAGGTTTCGCACACATGCTACATCACGTGAAACGACGAAAAACTACACCGATTTATTTACAAAATTGCTCATAGCCTGTTTATTCGGGAATACTGCGCTTTGGGGTGATCAGTTTCTGAATCTTCATCTCTTACCTTTCAAATGATATATAGTTTGTAACATTTCCTGCAAAATCCAGTGATCATTTTTTCTTCAAAGTTTTCTATGTTCGACATTTTGTCTATGGGAAAGCGGTCGAAAACCACTCCGAACACCCTGACTTTGGCAACACCGTAGCCTTTTCTTGTTGATTGTGAAACAATGATAGGTCAATGAACTCCAGGGTGATCGAATTCTGAAAGTTGAATAAATTCCCTATCCTCTGATACAAAATTGTATTATGGTTGCTCAAAAATCCAGTGATCATTTTTTCTTAAAGTTTTAACTTAAATCACGAAGAAGCCGACAAAATTAAGTGAACTGTGTCATTGTAGGTGACGTGTTCGCACACCATCTGCATGCAAACCTATGGCAGTGTGGCGGCGTTCACTCAGCCATATCGTGCTAAACAAACGCACACGCTTTTGCAAAATTTGCCTCGAAAATTTTCATTTTGTTGAAAAACAATATTTCACTTGAATACATATCACTATCAGAATGAACAACATTTAACGATTGCAATTGTATCTATAATTTGCACAACACGAAATAAACTTATTAACGAAATGAGCTGAAATCATTTATGATGCAAGGACAATCATCTCGTACAAAAGCTTTGTGGTTGAAAAATCAGATCTTGCGAAAATGAATTCTCGTATAATTCAAACGCAATGCACTGATTTAATCTCACTTTCTGAATGGGAATTTTATACAACCATTGAACTAGTCTGACTGCCAGACCTGATTTGTGTGTCGTCTAGTGAAAACTGAATACTGTATACGCTAATATTTTCGCGTAGAGATATTTTTGCGGTTTTGGAATAAATTAATAAATTTGCGAGTGCTAATTTTCGCGATTTTAGTGGTGCTTTCATTAGTGTGAATAGACATGAGCCAAAGTGGACAATTTCGCAATAACTGACTCGGGAAATTTGCAAAAATGTAACCACCGCGAAAATTACCATGTATACAGTACCTGTTGATCAAGCTAACAAGGTAAAAAATTCACCCCAGTGCAGATGGAAGATTGTCAAGCAATCTGTGGTATGGTTGGACTCTACCAAATCAAAATGAGTAGGTGAAAGTTACATCCAGTGTCTGAAACCTAGACTACTCTTACAAAGTACAAATTGATAAACAGCCCAATTTCAGAAACTTTACGACAAACATAATGCTGTACACATGCGTGACCAAAACAACGCGTTTAAAGGGGTGTTTTTCAGTTTTAGACGCGGGCCGCGCGTGCACGCGATAAGGGTATCAAAAACACTGATTTTCAATAAAAAGGGTGGTTTTGAAAGACTGGTCAAAGGTATTTAGGGTATATTTTTTCCCCACGTTTTTTTAAAAGACTGGTCAAACGTATTTAGGGTAGGTATATTCCCAAGCTTTTTCCTCCTTGTTTCTGAAAAGTGTTATCCCCGGTTACGAAAGCGATGTGTACAACCCTGGGAAACAACCGCAGGAAAACAGATCGTGTTTAGGGGCCAAAATGTGTAAATGAAGCACACGGAAAACTTATTTAGGGGGTTATTTTGCACACAGAGAACCACTTGTTTAGGGGGTGTCTGGAAATAATTTGGTCATGCATGTGTACAGCATTATGTTTGACTGATCCCCCCGGGTGTACCTGCACCTATCTTCAGTTGGATCATTTGAGCAAAAATGGATTGGTGTACAGATAAAAAAAAACAGGCTTTAAAAGAAATTCTCATATTCATTTATATATTTTTCCAATTATGAAATTCTGAAAATTTACCAAATGAGTGGTTTACCGTACACCTCTGCACCCCACCTCAAAGATGCTAAGTGTTGTATTTCTTTTTACTGAAACACTGAAGCATATAGACTACTAGATGACCATCAAATGTAAGCATTTTGGTAAATGCAACAAATAGTATAACCGATGGAAGTATAAAGTGTACAACTAGGAACGTACATGCACACAAATACAAACGTTAAAACTTGAAATGCGTATTACATTTACCATCAAATTGTGTATCTCTAAACCGAATTAAGCGTAATTTGTGTACTCTTGAGTGTCAATTGAAGGACAAATGCTCTCTCTCGCCATCTTGTGTTGTCATGATCAGTCAAGCTGCCGTTTATGCAGGGTACTTCTCCCATCACAGAGACGATAAAAAAAGTGTTCAAGCATAACACCTGTCTTCTCTACAAAAGCAATTGCTTCTATTGGACGTTTGGCCCTTTGTCAATATTATTTTTGAGGAAGAGTGCAATTTTTTTCATCGCATTTACAATGATGTGGTGGTTTGCTGCCTATAGTAAATGTTTGATCAACTTGTTTTCATAAATCTGTTTTGTCAACCATTGCAAGAAAATGTGCATATATTCCTGTTTGTCAACCAGAAACACGAGTGGATTTTAATCATTATGGATGGAAAACAAATATACTGGTGTACATCATTGTGTACTACTACTACTGTTACTACTACTACTACTACTACCACCACTACTATTATATACTATTCTACTATACTACTACTACTAATGTACTACTAATGTACTACTACTACTACTACTACTACTACTACTACTACTACTACTACTACTACTACTACTACTACTGATACTACTACTACTACTTCTACCACTACTACTACTACTACTACTACTACTACTACTACAGTACTGCTACTACTACTACTACAAGTACCAATGCTACTACTACTACTACAACTTCTACTACTACTACTTTATACACTATACTACTACTACCACTAGTACTACTTCTACCACTACTCCTACAACTAGTGCTACTACTGACTTTTACTGTTACTACTACTAATAACGTTGTTTTTCCACAAGTAATTCAAGTCAAGACAAATCCTCCCAGCCAGGAGATACCCTCTAGCTGGTGTATACGTTGGTACATGCTTCAACCTGTTTGGTTCTTGAAGTATTTGTGACTTCTCCCAGTCATGCCAATTCCCTCTATCACCATCCAGAAGACTAAATTCACAAGTTCAAATGGTTGTTCCAAGAAAAATGAGTCTGATGCAAAAGTCTAGGCTGATGAACTGAGATCAGACACCTCTTCTTGGTCGTAAATCACAGTCTCCAAATATCAACATGCTCTTGAGGATGCATATTACAGGCTCATCAGTGTCCATGCAGTTTAAATTGATTTTGACTGGGCCAAGATAACTACAGCCAGTGAATGCCCTCAGGGCATTGTTTGTATCACACCATTACCCCTAATGAATTCATAAGTGGGTGATGACAAACTGACTGTCACTGGCATTTATTGTGAAAGTCACACTTTACCCTCAAGACTGTCTTCACACGGCCCTCAAATCACGAATGTAAACGTGATTGCAATTGCGGATCACTCTTTTAGTCGGTTAATCCAGATTTTTGAGTCTGTTTTTGTCCCCGATTACTGGTGTGTGGCTGGATTCACCTCACTCTCACAGCAATTGCGATTCATGTGAGGTTTTCGTGGAGCAAAATTTTATAGCTGGATACCATTCCTGACCAGGATGCTACCCACGAAGGAAGCGATGAATACTGATTACAGTATTTTTACTTGCGTGAAAGCAGATTGGAATCATGATTTTAAGACGGTTAGATTGTGGAATTTATTCAAATCCTGCTCCAGAGGTGTTTTGTAATCACAGTTCTCTGAAATCACTCTGTGTTTACCTCCTATGAATTATTTGTGACTCGTCACCACGAATCCCTTATGAAGTGGCACATTCAAAACTTAGAAAAGAGCAAAAAAATTGTAATTGGGATGTAAGAAATGAAAGTAAAAGGTCTTCAAAAGTCAAAGGTTTTATGACACGCACATTTTGCAAAAGTTTATTCATGTTTTCACCCAAAGTAATTTTTGTTTTATTTCTATGTTTAAAAGATGTGCGACTTTATCAGGGCATCGTGGTGACAGGTCACATTTGGCCTTTCATTAACTTCCGCTGGAATAATGCACACTGTAAGGCATGTATACAATTGTGCCGCAGCCTCACGATCCATCCAGTTAATTGACAGCGTTTTAACATGGCCATACCTCTTAAAATGATAGAATTTCGAATTCTAATTGTGTTGCCTTCAAAGACTTTTGTCTCGTATGTAGGTAAACATACACACACACACATACAGACAGATGACAGACCATACCATGGAGGTAGTCTTTCTACCTCCATGGACAGACACACAGACTCACACAAGCACCCACACACAGAGACACAGATACGCAAACACAGACACACAGACATACACATACAGACACACACATACACACACACGTACATTCACACACACACACACACACACACACACTACACACACACACACACACACACACACACACACACACACACACACACACACACACACACACACACACACACACACACACACACACACACACACACACACACACACACACACACACACACACACACACACACACACACACACACACACACAATCACACACACACAAGCACCCACCCACCCACATACACACACACAACACACATCACACACACACAAGCACCCACCCACCCACATACATGTAGTGCCGGAGTACCTACACAAACTGCTCAGTGGTAATAACCACTTTGCTGTCTCTGTGACATTTTGGAAATAGACCTGTGTTTGTGTAGTGATATCCTATACATCCATCTGCCTCCAGCACTGGGCCCTGGAATGAGCATGGACCGCTGACAGACAGTCGACATATCCCTCAACTCACTGTATGAGTAGAAACGAATAGTCAAAGTTCGCTCGCCCCCCAGGTACGGGGTTAATGGTGGATTTACAGTAAGAGTGGTGCTCTCGTTTCTGTTTTTCTCTCAATTCCAGTGTACAGTTTGTGTGTGAAATATTGTGGCAAATCAACTGTTTTATAAAATGTAATTATTGTTGCCATAAGTTCATTTTTTAAATTTATTTACTTGTTTATCTATTTGTTTTTGGGTGGGGGTGGAATCGTGTATTAGGGATTTGGGTGTTATGAATTTTTAATTTTATAGCTTTGTTTATTATCGGTACTTAGTTTTGTCGCATCATTATTGCAATTTGCGTGTGTGTTTGTGTGTGTGTGTGTGTGTGTGTGTGTGTGTGTTTGAACTACATGTACCTGTTAACTACGTATTTTGATTGGGAAGGTTTGAATTTTTAATTTTAGTTTTTGGTCACTACTCCGCATTGTCACATGTCATTACTGCACATTCTTTGTGAGTGTGTGTGTGTGTGTGTTTACTGCAATAAACAAGGAATCTATGTCTTATAAAGTGATAAATCTACCCCTATTTTTTCTCCCGTCACCTGATTCTCTCTCTCTCTCTCTCTTGTTCCCATGAGAAATTTCACACTTGGGTCCAGCGGGGCAAGTGCGCCGAGAGGAAATGTGTCGGGCTGTATTGTCCCGACTTTCAATACCTGCCACGAGCAGGATTGAATGGGAGCAGCTGTGAGCGGCCCGCCCGTCCTTAGGTAGAGAAAGAAATGGCGCACCACACGTGCAGATGGCACGGACACAATACCTGCACACACCTCTGTTGCGCTATTCAAAACGTTTGCTTTTTTTGCCGGTGTTGGTACCCAGTATGTATGAATTAAGCAGTAAAACTGTACACATATTGGGAGAAAAATCATTGGTGAGGTACAACATGTGGTTTCCAAGTTTATCTGTCTGTTCCTTTGTAAACATATAGTTCTCCAATGCGTGTCTGGGTGTATGTCTGTCCATCTGTCTGTTCTGTTTGCATTCTTTAAACATATGTGACCATGTATCAATTTAGAAATATGCAATACATGTAAAATGAATACTTTGAAGATCATGTAAAATTGTACAATACATCACATATTTTAAAGTCCACTTTCAGAGTGTAATTTTTCTTTATCAGCCAAATTTTATGTCAGTCTTTCATAAAGTAATGTATTGTAACGCCAGAAATCAGAATACATTAAACCTATTGATATTTCCTTTAATAATGACATAATTTATTTGTAATTATCATTGAGTAGACATCACTTTGTACATTTCCTATGCGGCAAACAAGTCGGGACCACTGGCTTTTCTGTTTTTTTCACCAACTTCTAAAAATTTTGAATCTTTTTGGAATGGGAGATTTTCAGGGCATTAGTTCGATGAGTTTAGGTCTATCTAATTGTAGACAATAGGAGAAAATTTCAGTTTTCACCATTTACCAAAACTATGCACTGCCTTTGATATGTGCAGCATAATATGTAGCTACTCATAATTTGAGTTTTACAAACACAGGTATACATGTCAGGTCTCACCCTTAACTTTTTTTTCTGGTGGCCAGCCGGGCCACGTGAGTATGATTTGTTCCAATTTCAGGTGGCCAAAATGTTGCATTTAAAAACATGGATTTCTTCAGTTGTGCACCGTGTTTATTTTTAAGCGCAAATGGAATAAAATCGTGTGCTACTGCTAGCTATCATGTATGCATACTTTGATAAAGTCTTTCAGGTCGTACTTTGTTCAAGCTACGAATTGTGCGATAATTCCTAGTGGCCAGCCGGGCCACTTGATATGGCTTTTTTTTCGATTTTCAGGTGGCCCGACGGGATTTTCAGTGGCCAATGGCACTCTGGCCACGGCTAGTTTCGAGCCCTGCATGTACATGTACATGTGCAAGATTATTTGATGAGTTTGTGTAGTTAATTTTTATCATTATCATTATTACATTATGTATTGTGACAACAATAAGCACAGTCAGTATTTTTTTTTATGGGGACTGAGTAGCTAAAATAATATGGAGCAAGTTTAGGTTTGGTTGAATTATAAAAGCAGAAACACCAAAACAAATAAGGATTTTAAGTGAAATTAATTGAACATTTATTCACTTATCATCGTAAGTAGTATTTTGTTACTTCAATTTGTTTTCAAACAAAACACATAAATCAACCTAACACAACATTGCAACAATTACAAGGTTCAAGTCCTTGTTGGGTCGTCTTTTTTCTGATTCAAAGAGATTAAGTACATTTGATTTGATTTATCATTAATATAATACAGAGGTGAACAGCAAACCTCCTTGGCATTGTAAATTCTCTCTGCAAACCTTACGTTCATTAAAATATTCACATTGTTAGAAATATGATTTTATTTACACAAAATTCTGACCATTCCCTTCACAGATAGATAATATTTGTACAAACAAGCAAGTATGAAATTTGGCCTTGTCTTTTACCACAATGGACCAAGATTGCTACTCATAGGGGAAATCCCCTACCGTTCATGATTTTAGCCAACCGTAGGTTGTAGGGGATACCTATGGGGAAAATGACATTCCGTAGGGGAAAAGTCGGGGGTTTTAATGATTTGTAGGGGTTGTAGGAGGTTTTGACAATTTTCAGAAATATTCTTAAATCCCCAAAGTATTTCAGAGAATTTCCGTATAGGGCCTACATTCATCCGTTTTGTCCATCTCCGACAAAGATATCGAGATCAATCTATTGCATTTACTGAGGTTATTTTGAAGGAGAAAGGTTATTTTGAAGGAGAAATCTTACCCTCGTAGGGGAAAAGTGGATTTTTGTAGGGGAAAACGTAGGTTCGTAGGGGAAAATTGGGTCATTGAGACGTAGGGGAGAAGTGGTGTCCGTAGGGGAAAATACACATGCTCTTTAGGGGGAAATTAAAATTTTGAGTGGCAGCCCTGCCATGGACTACATATACGTGTATGGATACAAATGCTGTGAATCAAATCCATTGCTGTTTGGGCATTTTGAATAAAATGAGCGAAATAATTAAAAAGGCAATATAATTAGAGTGACTGGGCTACAATTGCTCACATATATCAGTTTTGCAATTAAAAGCCAATTTAGCACGACCATGCAGCTCTTGTATTGTTATTTTAATATACATGTATTGAGCCCATATTTATATTCATGTCTGAAATATCACCAAAAAAAAAAGAAAAAAGCCATGTATCATGGCAATAAACTTTAATAGTAAGATGGACATAATAAGACTAATTGCAGAACAGTGCATACTGTGGGCATGCAATTTAATCAATGTAAACCTTGCTATTGTCATTCGATGTGGCTTTCGGACTGATTCTCCATTGAACAAAGACCTTGTGGCTTATTGCTATGAGGGGAAAAAAAAAAAAAATAGGAAGCCATTTTTAACGAGTTCTGGTTTCCAACGGAATTTATGACATTCACGCCACTGTCACGTTACAAGTGGTTTGATCCATTAAAGTTGACAATTGTACCACTTTTTCAAATTATGGAAAGACAGAATACTTGTATTTTCAAATATTTGGGCAGTGACATGATTGGGAGAAATAAAAAAAATGCCTTTAGAACCAAACTGGTTGAAAGATATACTAGGCTATACACTAGGTGGAGTGCATCTTCAGGCTGGAAGGATTCGTCTCGAATTTGTTACCTCAGCAATAATTATCCATAATTATCGATATCGGTAAGGATTTTCTTTGCGATATATCAGGAGAGAATTTGAATTTCTCAACGATAACAGGCCTACTAAATACAGCCAACTGTCATTGTGAATGTATTCGGATGTTACGGTGAGCTCGATCAACACCCTTACAAACAGATTCATTCGACGGACAATAATGGACATATAACCTTCACCTTTAGCAAATGTCTATAAATAAGGGGCTATTTGACTACATTCACTACAAGCTGTTAATCCATGAGGAACATTATGGGATATCCAAGGATTGCCTATCAGAACTAATGTCGTCATTGTCCCAGATACATCATTAACCCGTTGGCTGCAGGAACCGGATGTGTCAGTGTCAACTCTGTTGGAATTACAGATTCTTGGAGGCAATGGGTTAAAGGCCTACTGTCATGACAGGATGAGAAAACGGCCTCTTTTGACCAAAATCATAAAAAAGGTGCACTAATGACACCCATAATGCAACAAAAACAGCCATGATAGTGTGGAAAATACATCATTTGGTTTCCTCCCACAATCTGTACATTATGGCACTGTAACAGTCCATGTTGGTGGAAATGTGCTTGCATTCCAAGACTAGTTGTTATCCTCTCTGTGGTTGAGTTGACCCTTGACAGTGGACCTTTTAAAGATTGTGTCAGGGATGTGCAAGTCCATTACTTCCCTTCATTATCAATACCAAACGGTAGTTTAGTACTTACAAATGGTGTGTTTAAAGTTTGAGATCCATACGTCATGAATTTGTTGTTTTATGAGAAAAACTAATAACGACATGTTACCAGAATGTTGTTCTTTCCGTGAGTTTCAATTTTGCTCAAACTGCGAATTGCGGTTATTGTGTAACGTCGCAAGACCAGCGCAGCGATCTGATTGGTTAAACGGCTAACCTCCGCTCGACCTTTGGCTAACGACTGATCGGACAATTTTGGAACGGCACGG
>JZLH01S0201652.1:28902-51308 GCA_001188425.1 Eucidaris tribuloides
ATGCTGCAAATACAGATTACAGATTAAAAAACACAGATTTGAGAGTTTCTATAAATGATGCAATTTTTGGCATTATGTTGATTCTTGACAACTAATGAAAAACAACGGAGACGTGGTTATTGATTGAAGTACAAACGTTGTTGTTCTTTCACTTTCGAGAGGGGTGGCGCCCGACAAAAACGTGAGGGGGTTAAATCCGTCAGGGGGGAAAATATGTGACCTGTCAAATACCATTGGACCTACAGAGCGAAAACGCAAAGTGAGGGGGAGTGGCGTTGACACAAGAAAATTTGTTGGCGTCTGCTTAAAATAGCAAAGAGTAAATTTCTACATTCTGCTTCTCTTGAAACAATAGGCCATCGCCCTGCCTCCCCCCACCAGCGGCTTGTGGCGAAGCCTCTGCCTTTGATAGCTGTAGCAATGTTGTCACTTGTCTGCTGTTTATTCATACTAAATCTTCACTATTGAAGAACTTACTGCTCTGGATTTTTGTATGAATCAATTTATGAAACCCGGACTCAGTTAGTGGTGTTTCAAACTTTCACTTTCGCATAGTAATGACAACATACAGACACACTACTTCTCTAATATGGCCAATAGCGTCTTTCTAGGACCACCGCAGAGTCCAGACGATCGTCTCGATCTAATTTGCGAAGATAATTAGATATCGTTCATATAATATTTCAGACATCATTTGCTTTATTAAGGGTCTGAATAGTCATAAACCCAATACACAAATAATAAGTTCCCCCTTTTTGAAAATTCCATAACTTTGAACGACAATGTTTTTGAGCCAAGATAATTTGCAGAGTGGTTCTATACTCATTGACTAACTTCTGTGTGAAATGTGATTGACCGTCAAGTCATGCATGAGTGAAGCACGTATAAAGGAGCAAAATATGTCCTTTTCAAAGTCACAAGGGTCTTTTCAGGGTAATTTGTTAATGCGAGGATTTTGACAAATTGTGTTTTTGTTGAATGAAATTAAGGCGCATATTTATGTTAATCATCTATCGTTTGACCCCTACATTCTTTTAGCACTTTCGCATTTACGATTCAGTGAGCTCAATTTAACAATTTCCATCCATCCGAATTTAAATTGTAATTCATATTTATTGAAAAAAAATGATAATTCGAATATTTCAGCAAAGTGTATTGTACCGTTGTATGGACATAGGGGTTGTACATGTCAAGTCTTCAGTGAGCACAACTTATAAATGAAAGCAAAATACGGCAAGCTATTCTCTAGATATTTGGATAAGAGATGATCTCCTGTACATTTTGAACATGTGACATTTTTTGAACTTTAATTCCCATGCTGCACTCATGCATGGCTGTGACCGGATTAATTTATTTTCCACAGAGGTTAGTCAAGAGTATGGAAATGTTCTGCCAAAGTTATTTTGGCTAAACTAATTCATTAAAAATTATGGTATTCTTGAACATAGGGGAACTTACTTTTATGTTAGTGTTTACTACCAATTACCGGCTCTCCATGCTTCCCCCACACGGTAATCACATCGCTAACGGTCAGTTGAGGCAGGAGATCTCCGGCAAAAGTGAAAGGCTCAGGGGAGGCCTGATAAAACGGAAGCAGTCTGTCATACTCGGATTTCCAATCGATATTCCAAGAGGTACCTTGTGCCTGTCCCACTGCTAACAAGCCACATAGGATAGGCACAAGTAAATTGAACGTCTTTATCATTGTCGTGTGTCTTGATCGATACCTCGCTTTATGAGAACAACATCAGATGTTCTTCTTACACCAGGGAGAGTTGGACAATAATTCAATCCTGCAATAAAGGAAAACAATTCGAACTAATGCGTCAGTGACAAAAATGGAGAATCAAAACCTGGCTGGAAATTTGATGGCATTGTACATAAACTAAAACCTTTCTGGGGAAAAGGTAAACTCGTCGCGTCAGTGCAGAAAGGCCGTGTTAGATGCGCTTGATTAAAAAACCCGTCAGTGCAGAAAGGCCCTTACCGGGCCCTTATGGAACGTGCGCGTCATTGCGCACAGGCCGTAACGGAACATGCGCATGACCGCAGTATAGAATGCCGTTAGTGTACACGCGCACATGTTCCTGTAAGGGCCTTTCTGCACTGACGCGCGTGTTCCATAAGGGCCTTTCTGCACTGACGCGCGTGTCCCATAAGGGTCTTTCTGCACTGACGGGTTTTTTTAATCAAGCGCGTCTAAGGGCCTTTCTGCACTGACGCGACGAACTACAGTACAGCACTGTAGCCCAAGACAAATTTGGATCAGGTAAACACGGATTGGGGTTTAACTTGTTCCGATATGTGGTTGAACCCACCCCTTTTCGGAGGAAGGCTCCGACGGACCCTTTTCGGTACCGAAGCACGCGGACACACGCATATGGCACACATAATTCGCACCTCACTATCTTGGACTTGATTTTAAAATTAGCATTTGGCTAACTTAGCTGGAAACAGGGGCGGTCCCACGGGGGGGGGGGGGGCAATTGTTTAGAAAGTAATCAAAACACGGGGATTGTGCAGTTTTTCAAAATTCCCCTCCCTATTTTTGTTGATTAGGATATAGGAAGGTGTTTGGCTAGTAAAAAATGGCAGCCCAAAATGCTTTTCATCGACGGTCTCCACCCTGATTTGTAGGAAGCTGTTTTTGACTATTAAAAAAAAATCCCCGACGGATATCGCCCTTACGAGATTTTACGCTGGCGCCGCCCGTGGTTGGAAAATTGTGTAAATGTTCATAAAAACGTAAAGCTTGTCTCACAGATGTTGTTTCTTAACAAATGCTCTGCCTTTCCCTGGTTAAAGGGAAGCAAGTAAAAAATAGCTTAAGTTTGAGTTATAGATGGTTTTGAAACATCTTGGGCATGATATAGCTCCAGGCAATTTGGAGAAGGAATAATCATTCGATTGAAAGACATGGTGCATAAGGTCAACATGCCGTGATATTGCATTAATGCAAATGCAAGTGACAGATGGAAATTCCTCATTCATAACACATGGTGGTTTGGTCACATGTTTCCTTTTTCCAATGTATTTCATTGTTATTAATAATGTTATGGCCAGCCACCGCACACTACACGAACGGCTACGACCCGATTTTGGCAATACATCGTCGTGTTGGCATTTTAGCAAGTAAAGCTGACTTGATTCGGGTTCTGAACGATAATATGGGAGTTTCATGCGCTTGGGACTTGGCATTTGGAGAGGGTCTTTTTCAAAGGGATATAAGCTCTCTATATTGCCTCTTGTTGTGCATCAATTTTCCCCACTTCTTGTACATTAAAGCCTCCATTTTTCCGCGATACGGAAAACGGAGAAAAATTGCGGCAATGGCAAGTGTAACGCGGAAAATGGGAAATCATGAAATGCTAAAGTAATAACCTTAAAATTGGTAGTAAATTACAAAATAAACAAATATAAAAATGTTTAAAATAATTCCTTAACTAAATAATACCATTACCAAGTAATGGAGTACTTTAATGACCCTAGAAAACCCCTCTGCAGGCCCATCTGCCAGCCATCTTTCTCTCTACCATGACTAAGGCTGCTCCATTTCACTGAGGCTGACCGGGCTACAATTATTAAAAATTAGTGTTAGCACGTCAAATAACTGAAAATGAGTTGTAGTTATGCAATATATGGTGCTTATATACTTGATTTTGAGTAACGCGGAAAATGGAACATTTGAAAAACGGAATTTTGATTTTGTAAAACGGAAAAATGGAGGCCTTATTGTAATGCAATATTACAATCTTTGATATTATACCCAAGAGTGATCATTGGTATACATCTATTTTATCAATATCCTTTTATTCTAATCTTGTATACTGTGCTTTACTTTCAATTTAAATGTAAACTTGACAGTTTTAGTTCTGGGGCCCTGTTTCCACATTACACTTTTATGGTTAAGTGTATTATATTTTATATTATTTATTTTATATATAAATAAATAAACCGAATTGAATCTTGAATCTTGAATCTTGAAGTCTGTCAGCCTCGAACAAGGAGTGAAGACCAAATTATTTTCAAATCGTAAACAATCGTAGGACTTCTTTCACGTCACTATGATTCAGCGCCGAATAGGCTTTTCCTCCGACTAGAGAGTTCAAAACGGGACATATTTTTTTATATATATTTTTGTATCTAAACACTACACAAAAAGTAAGTTCCCCCTTGTTCAAAATACCATAACTTTTTAATGAAATTAGTTTTAGCAAAATAACTTGGCAGGAACATTTCCATACTCCTTGACTAACCTCTGTGTGAAAATAAAATTAATCCGTCAAGCCATGCATGAGTGAGCATGAATTAAAGGCAAAAAAATGTCACTTTTCAAAAGTCACAGGAGACATCTCTTATGCCAAAATTATGGTAAATAATGGTATTTTTTGCTTCATTTATAAAGTGTGCTCACTGAACCCTGACATGGTTACAACCTCCTATGTCCATACAACGAGTACAAATACACTTTGCTGAAAAATATCGGATTTCATTTTTTTTTCAATAAACTTAATGAATTTTACAACTTCAAAATTCAGGATGGATGGAAATTGTTAAATTGAGCTCACTGAAACGTAAATATGCGAAAAGTGCTAAAAGAATTGTTAGGGGGTCAAACGATAGCTGATTAACATAAATAGCGCTTAATCATTCAACAAAAACAGAATTTGTCAAAATCCTGCATCACAAATCCCTGAAAATGACCCTTGTGACTTTTGAAAAGGGACATTTTTGCCTTTATTACGTGCTCACTCATGCATGACTTGACGGATCAATCACATTTCCACACAGAAGTTAGTCAATGAGTATAGAAACACTCCTGCCAAATTATTCTGCTCAAAACCATTTCGTTCAAAAGTTATGGAATTTTCAAAAAGGGGGAACTTATTTTTTGTGTATTGTTTATATGACTATTCAGACCCTTAATAAACAAATTTTGATGTCTGAAATATTTATATCGAACGGTATCTAATTATCTTCCGAAATTAGATCGTAGACCGATCGTCTACTCTGCGGTGGTCCTTAGAAAGACTTATTTTGCCATATTTAGAGAAGTAGTGTGTCTGTATGTTGGTCATTACTATGGAAAGTGAAAGTTCTGAAACACACTAACTGAGTCAGTGGTTTTCAATAAATTTGATTCATACAAAAAATCCAAGCAGTAAGTTTCTTTTTCATATGTTGAAGATTAGTATGAATAAACAGCAGACAATGAAATCACATTCTAGCAGCTATCGAAAGCAGAGGCTTCGCCACAAGCGCTTGGGGGGAGGGGGGGAGGCAGGGGCGATGGCCCTATTGTTTTCAAAGTAAAGCAAATTAGAAGAATTTTACTGCCTTTTGCTATTTTTAGCAGGCAACAAATTTTCTTGTCGTCAACGGCCACTCCCCCCTCACTTTTTGCGTTTTCGCTCGGTAGGTCCATGGTATTTGACAGGCAATATTTTCCCCCGACGGATTTACGCCCCTACGTTTTTGTCGTGGCGCCACCCCTCTCGAAAGTGAAACAGTTTTGTACTTCAATCAATACCACGTCTCGTTGTTTTCATATATTGTCAAAGAATCAAATAATGCCAAATGATTGACATTCATTTATAGAAACTCTCAATCTGTGTTTTTTTTTAATTCTGTAATTCTGTATTTTGCAGAATTCAAGGGATTCACATACCTACATAAGAAAATATAAAGCAACAAATCAGAGCCAATATTGTTTACATGAAATCTGATCGGGTTAAAGACATAATTGTCTAAAGTTTTATATTCTGTGTTATTTACTTTCTCACACTATCATATTATACCACTAGCAAAGTTTTACAATGTTTAAAAGGGGGTTTCCATAATGTTATACAGCGTTGCTAAAGGTAACGAAAGATACGCGTTCGTTCTGTGTTGTTGTTTTTGTTTTGCTCAATATGGCCATTTGTGTAATGGTGGACAATACATTACTATCATTGAAAACACGAGTGAAATTGTTCACTCTTCAAGGAATTGATGTCAAAAACATTCATTTTAATGTGAACTCTAATGATTATCACTCATTTTGGGATGGCTTGTCAGAGGTGACGCCAGGGTAAAATCTTTGGAAGTGACGGAAACTTCACGGCCAAATTAAAGCCGTTCAAAACACACACACACACACACGTAGAAATCGTTGGGGGGGGGGATTTTCCACAAAAAGCCTTGATTTTCATTACTTTGAAAACAATAGGCCCACTTCCCGCTCCATGTGGCGCCTCAACTGCAATTTTATTTGATTTGATTTCACTTCATCGCTATCATAAATACATGTATAACAAAGTTCAACTAGATGCAAAATGTAAATACAGTATAAGCATACATTAGATGAAATAAAAGAAAGCATACTTGCATGCGCGCTATTTTTAATCAAAACCAACTCCATTCCAACAAAAGAAAACAAACGATAGAATGTAAAAGGGAGGTTCCGTGTAATTTCGGCTTGGGTTTAAGGGGCCCCCTAAAACAAAACAAAACAAAAAAATCGAGGAAATCGCTATTAATGGTGGTCAGAAAGATTTTTTTTGTGAATCTTGCGTGATATTTGCTTGATATATTCTTGACATTTCCAACGAAAGAAAAACATTAAAACTGTTCCACCAACCATTTAAAGAGTATAGCCTCGTTACTTCACACATAAGGAAACAACATACATAGCATAATAACATAATATGTTTGCAGTCAATTCAAATGTGCTCCAACATTATACCCGTCAGCAACATCATTTTCATCGTCCAAATGTAAAATCCACATCTGCATCTCAATCCCTATATCATATCGGCATAAAGAAATGAAATGATTTACACTATTTCATTAAGATAAGCTCAACATTAACTAGATTTAAGAAACTTTGTAAACAATTACTATTAGAATCATTGTGATAACATGTATACTGTATAATGACTTTGTTATTTTCAGACGCACAATTTAAATACTGCTCAAAAGTACTAAGTATTTATCTGTCTCAGGGCTGTGTGTGTGTGTGTTCGTGTGAGTTATGTGTGTAAGTGCGTGTGTACTCTTTTGTATTGTATTATATTACTGTATTCACAACATATTATATCTGTATCTATTTGATGAAAATTTCATTAATTTTTCGAAATTGTTTGTTGGGACCCCATTTAACGAGCTTCCGCTTTTTTCAGGGGTTCCAAACCATATGTAAGTTTTTTTTTTAATGTACAAAATGACTGTTTCATTGTAAAATTGTTTTTATATGGTTGAATAAATGAAATCTGAATCTGAAAAAACAAAAATCATTGCAAATATAACAATTTCCTGCAATGATATCGTGAAGCAAAGGCGCCTCGGGTTTTTTTTTCTGTTTTTTTTTCCTGGTAAGTAAACACAGAAGCTTCACAGTCCACAGGAAATGGAAAAGGCAAAAGTGGTTAAAGTTTATTTAGCGACATATTGTTCATATTACAGGTAATTTTGCCTTAGAAGTTAATGGTTTTATTGGGGTTTTCTTTCGTCGATTTCTTTTTCTTTGTTTAAAGTTATTTGTTCACTCACTGTTTGTACACTCATGCTCATAATTATGGAATATTTTAGAAACATTTTAGAAGTTGCCATTTTTCCGTGAACGCCCAGGTGAAACAATTACAACCTAAGAAATTCAGGAATGCCAAGCATTTTGTAGCGTCCGACTCGACACTAAAACCTGTGTTTATAAATGGCGGTATTGCTGTTGTTGTTGAGTCACGAGGTGGTTAAGCGCGTTATTAGACTTGTAACTGACAATTCTGATGTTAATTTAATGATAAGTGACATTAGATACAAATTCATCCGGTTTTTTTTTAATTACTTTACTTTAATATGTTTTTCATGATTTTTGTGGATCTTAAAGGCAGTGGATCTCATTTGCAAACATCCTCGCAGACAAGGAAAATATAACCCATGCCCTTAGGCTATTGATGAAGGGCATGTCTGTGGAATATTTAAAAAATTCAAAAGAAAAACAAAAGCTGTTTAGTGTACGTTCTATGGTAGGAATTTTTTTTCTCACGAAAAAAGAATTCAAATCTGAGTCCAATGGTCACTATAATTCCACTAAAACTGAGTTTCTAGCTCCTATATTTTGCTAAAGGTTCCCAGATGGCATTTTCTTCTAAATGCCATTGTATTTACACAATGTTAATTTTTAGGCATACAAGAGAGATCCCCTGCCTTTAAACAAAATAGATATGTAATTGTTATTGCGCTCAAACGTATTTTAGTTTTTAATCTAGTCATCTCAGGAAATCCAAAAATTACTTTACATACTGTGTTATTGTGAAATGAACACTTGTATTGAAAATTTTGGACGCTACAATTGTGAGCATGAGTGTATTAATCAGTTTAAAATAACGGACTAGCTAATGAGCAGATGATGTGTCGTTATGTGGCAAAAATGATGTTGTTATCTTCCGGTCAGTGAATTTTGAGGCGGTAACTATTTATAGATTAATATCGACAAAAAATAAGAAAAATCCATCCTTTTACGACACGGTCCAGCTGTTTGGTCTTTATTCACTACATCTTTCATTCAATATTTAACAGTAACCTGAATAAATTCGATATTGTTATGTATTATAAGAAAAATGTATTTCTTTACGACATTGTCCATTCGTTTGAACCCTTTTCCCCACATCTTTCAATCAATAATTGAACAGTTACCTGAATAGATAATATACGAAAATATTTATTGCTTACCCGTGTTTAAAACTCCATGACTGTCTGAAAACGTTGTTACCTGTTTAAAAGCAACGCACGGAATAGCTGCAGAGCTTAAACACTCATGAATCATTCAGAGTCGCAATACCATCATCCTCAAGTACGCCGGAAACTGGGCGTGGCTAGATGATTGATTTTAAGCGGCAATCATAAGCGTTGTTATACCTCAATTATCATGTTAATGAGGTAACGGGATATTGACAAGGATTGTTGATATGACATCATTCCATCAAAACTCGACACGATGCAAGCGTTAATATGCAACTTGACCAACAATGTGGTATCCTTGAAAAATCTGATGTTCAAAATATAGTTTCACTACACGTTTGTGCCGTTTTAATTTTTTGCCTGTTTTATATTTTGGAAAGTCTATGGCTCTAACGTGTTTTCTGTAAAATTAGACGGTGATAATATTTATGACAGCATATGGTCCACAATTCCGTCTCTATCAAGGGCAAATATTATAGCATTTTGTGTTTACTTGTTTTTCTTCGAATAAGTACACATTTTTTATAATTGCAAAGATTCTATCAACCCCGGGAAGGAGATAAGCTCAAGTACAGTGTTTTTTTAAGAAAATATTGCGCGCGTAAGTCCAAGTAGAAATAATAACAAGTTTCTTTCTTTCTTTTTTGTTTGTTTGTTTCTTTCTTTCTTTAATTCTTTCTTTTTTCTTTCGTTTTGTCTTTCTGTCTGTCTGTCCGTCTGTCTGGCTGGCTGTATGTCTGTCTGTCTGTCTTTCTTTCTTTCTTTCTTTCTTTCTTTCTTCCATTTCTTTTTTTCTTCTTTCCCTTTTCAATTATTTCTTTCTTAATTCCAACTTCTTTGCTTTCTCTCCTATTTGTATTTCCTCACCCCCTCCCCCCCCCCCCCCGCCTGTCCGCGAGGTCTCGTGCTCCTTCGGTTTCTCATGTATAGATCAACGTTTTTCCTCGATCTTTATTCTAAATGCATTTTTCAAATTCATGCTTTATGGAGTTCAATAATGGCAGCAAACCTGTTTGCATTCTCATATTAGCTTACTCCCCAAATGTGTCTTTGGTGACAATGTACGAATAAAGGTCATGCGTAAAACAATCACACATCTTGTTTGCTTATGAGTAAACCTTACTGAATTCGTAAATAATAATAAATAAAATGACATTGCAATACGAAAACCGTTTGTACTTTTCTTTGTGATACATAAAACTAGGGAAGCAAAATGACATGCAACGTCCAACACGTCCATCATGGCACGAAGACACGAAAGTTGCAAATTAATTGACGTAAAAATATCACCCCTTAAAAACAGACATTTTTAATCACATTCCAAATCCCACGTCACTGCAAAGAAACTAACCAAGTATTATGTGTGTATTTGTGTATGAGTTGAATGATGACTTCTTCATTTCTGGGTATTGTTGTGTTTTGTCTAAAGTAGGCCGTGAAGTTTTTGAATGAGACTGGATTTTTTTTCTTAAATTATTCACATTTCACCAGAGTTTTCTTCTATTTGACTAATGCTGTAATTACAAATCAGTAGTTAGATGAACATCATTGCAAATTATTTACGAACATATCTTGGGTATCTGTCCAAAAGCCTGTAATACATGTAAGTAGTAATATAACATATGCACCGAATATCTGTGCACACACACACACACACACACACACACACACACACACACACACACACACACACACACACACACACACACACACACACACAACACACACACACACACACCAACATATATATACATATATATATATAAAGAAGTGGATTTGCAGCAACGTACAATCGTGTGTTGGAGTATATGTTTCTTCTCCAATTGTCTCTTATTCATTCAATTGACACACACCCACGTCATGTTCATCAGTGAGACCACATGTTGACATTTATATATATATATATATAATATATATTATATAGTCATACCTTATAAGCAGTGGTCGGCTACCGACGGTTTCACGTCCTTGTTGCTGGACGATCTTCAGGCCGACTGACTGGTTGGTGTGTGGTGTGATGGATCAGCTATTTGTCGCTTGGTGGTTTTCTGGTGGGGCGGTTCCGGTGTCTGCACTTTGACACCAGCTCCGTTTTTTTGTTTATAGCGCCTTGTTGTGATATTATATATATATATATATAATATATATATATATATATATATATACACTGTATTTTTTTTTTTTTTTGTCACAAAAAAACGTGGATTTTCGCAGTATAATTTGTGACATAAGGTCTTTTTGGCATGTGAATAGAAAGCTCCTTGACTGAAAGAAAATGTGCGTTCTGAGCAGTGCTTAACTCTTTAAACGCTGAATTTATTTTGAGGGATACTAATGACAATTGTTCTTTTTCACATTTTCTTTGATTTCGCTTTCCTTTTTGTGGTATTGAAAATAGTATTTTTCTACAAACGTTACTAAGCAAACCAGCTATTTTTTCAGTGTCTCCTGTCCAAAAGTGAAGAAAAAAAACTAATCCAAAGTTCAATTAATGTACGAATGTGCTAAAAACGCGACTCTTTAGCGTTTAAAGAGTTAACATAATTAGTAAAACAGAAAAATATCATTAATGATGTTGATTTATTTGTTTCTGGCCACATTGTATACCAGAAAAATCGATGTTTCTAGAAAGATAATATCATGGTAATGTTATGTTCATTTCGGTTTTGATGCACACTGTCAAGTTTTCTTTGTTTACTTTCCAGGTGTGCGTCATTTCCTTTTGGCCTTCCTAATCGATGAAAATATAAATAAATACCGTAATCAACCGGGATACGTCAACTAAATCACATTGGTATAAATCACTTGGGTTTTGGTGGATTTTCTTGCCTGGATATCATGATTTTACTGAGGTTGCTTTTTCATAATAGTTTGTCGTCATATACTGCAAAACCTGGGGTGTTACAAATAACACCAAGGGTGTTAACAATGTAGACGTGGTACTCTCTATCTTTAAAGTAACTCTTAGTGTTTAAAGTCAGGGCGTCTCTTTTGCATGCTTAAAATTAAAGACACTGTATAACATTGTGGAAGCCCCATTTAAGAGAAAATAACCGTCAGACTTTGTTATGACATATTTGAAAGTGTTTGAATTGACTAATAAACAACTTAGAACACAAAACTTCAGACAGTTCTGCTGTTACTCGTAAAATGTGTACAGATAAAAATTAGCACATGAATTATTGTCAGCTGACGAGAATTCTGCAGCATGTAGCAGTCTATGGTGGAAAACTGGAATGGTCGCTCAATGATTTTGCCTTTTTAAAAGCACATAATGATCATTTTGAACTGCAATTTTTGAGGGCTTCACTTTTAGACCTTATCAGAGACACTGGTAGCATCATGGGGAATGATTTAGCTTAGATTTTGTTTTTATTGAAAACATTAAACGATGTTTGAGTGCGTGTTTCTGTGTGTCTGTGTGTATTGTTTGGGGAGGGGGCTCTTGTTTGTTAGTTTGTTTCTTTTGTTTTTTGGAGTGGGGCGGGTGAAATTTTTGTTGCTTGTTACCCCAAATTATCATTCTTTGCAAGCCAGTGGTGGTAATGGAATGGGAGCTTATTTCCTTTTTGTGACTGTTGACTTGTTATTGGTTTTACGGCTTGTCACATTAGAATTGTTTTGTACCCTTTGATTTTGCCCTATAATTTTGCCCCAGCACGCCATTGTTGCTGCGTAGGCAAGCATTTTATTAGATGCCAAAGTTGCATATTCATTAGTCCAGGGTTAATAAACAGGCTGCTTAGACTATAAATACATTAAGAATTGTTTTGTCAACTATCATTTATGGACAGGAGTTAGTAGATTTCCTAGCAGGTTGTAATGACAGGTGCCGAGTAATGCAAATATATAGAAATTGTTGCGGCAAGTATGGAATAATCTTGAACATGAATGGAGGAGTATGCTTTGCGGTTGCTGTGGAGATCAGCGTGTTATTGTTTTGTTATAAGAAAACTCTGACAAGTTTATACATTGTTTGGCAGGTATTCTAAGTTTTTGTGGGTTAGGAACTAATGTTTGATCTGGGCCATAAATCACTAAGAAGCCGCCGGGAGAAGACGAGGTTCTTGGGGTTCCTCCAAATTGCCAGGGGTTGGTCGTGTGCGTGGCGACTTTGAGTCGGCGTTGGAGCCTAAAATGGAGGCTGTATGTGCCTATGGGTAGAGGCAGTTGTAAGCGGCGAAGTCAACGCAAGACTTCGGGTGGCACGAATGCCGTAACGGGGGAAGTCAACGCCAAGGACTTCAGGGCTAGAGTGCCGTAACGACAACCCATTTTCATGTTGAGCTTGAGTTGATTTCTAAGACAGCAACAGTAAGTTTTCATAGTTCCGTTAATTTTGATAGGTTTTTTAGATATAACAATTGTAGATAAACTATTTTCTAGTGTTTTCTGGCATAATGTATAATGTTGATATCAATGCAGCCAGTTGTAAAATATAATAGCGTCAAAAACTTACTGAAAGATATAGATGTGAGAGTCTATTCAAGTTATTATATCCGTCACGCTTTTAAACTGCTTCTAAGCCAGGAATAATGTTTTTGAAGTTTCAAAATACGAATACTTGTTGAACTTGGAATATTGATATATTTTCTTTTGACTCATATAAAACAATTCATGATTCCTGCAATGGCCAAGGCGTTACAAATTCTATAGAAGTGAAAATATTTAAATGGCGATAGCTAGAAGTCTTTTTCTTTGGCCCTAGGTTTCATTCAAATTATAGATGGCATCGGGTGTGCCATTGACTGGCGGTCTACGGTAACCCGCGCTTGTGGGTCGACAGTCTCAGGGTCTGCGTGCTTCATGACTGAACTCCATTTACAGAAGTGGCACAGGAGTGTTGGGGCCGTGCCGCCGTCAGCCTTAGGGGGTTGTTGTGAAGGAAAACCGACGCCACAATTTGTCTGTATGTGTGCAACGCTAGCTAAGTGATACAAGACATTGAACCATTACTGTGTGGATTTATAAATGAAGGCACCCAGGCTAGCCCAAAAAAATATGGGACCATCTGGGTACCATGTGGGCAAAACTCGCTTCTACCATGTGGGTACCATATGGGCTACCCATATGGTGCCCAGATGGGCCCAACATGGCGGCCCAGAATGCCCATATGGTACCCATATTCCATTTGACACCGTGGGCCCATCTGGGCCACATCTGGGCTATGTGGTTTGTTGTGGCTTTATGTTCGGCTGATGGCGACAAAGGGTCCCATATTAGAGCCCATGATGGAACATCTGGTTGCCCAGAAGGTTATTCATCTTGGGAATCATCTGGTCCAGATGAACCATCTGGGACCCGGAAGGCATTTCTCATTTATTTGAACGATTCTTTTTGACGGCATTATTGTTCGTTCTTATTGACGTCTTAAAGACGCTCTTAAAACTCGTCGTTTAATTACTTCAAAGTATAATTTTAAAAATATAATATTATATTAAGCTCTGCTTTACAAGCTATTATGCAAGGTATGCCTAATAATTATTTTTATAGATCCTATCTAATCCTACTCCTAAACACTACACACTAACCTATTTTAACTTCCAAATTTCCTAACACTACCCTAAACTATACTGTCATGTTTGCACCAGATACATATATCACAGATTTTCAAGGGGGAAGGTAACAAATTTCATAGTTACATTGACTGATTAGTATTTCTTTTTGATTTGCAAGAGGATCGCCCATATAACCCCATATTGAAAATAACAAATAGAAGTCCACTGACACTGGGGGGTCTTGTCTGTTTGTGCATGTTAAGAATTATATGAAACATCTATTTTTTCTAATGTATGGAAATATGCTAAGACTGTTACAGCTTACGATTATGCAAATTAGCTATGATATACTTAGGCATTTTGAGAAGGACACGTAAAAAATTAACGTCGTATTCACGACGACGTGCATTATCTATCACACTCTCTTCGCCAGTATGGACATACAGTGGGGGGTGGACTATGGGGGGGTGCGGCGGGTGCAAAGGGTATGCTACTTACTCCCCCCAATGGAAGACCCTCCTAATTGATTAATTGATTGATTAAAATATAGGCCTTAATAATTTCATTAGCTTCCTTCGATTTGCTCTATGTTTGTTGGAACTCGTCGCGTGTGTGTTGTGTGTGAGCTGTGTGTGTGTGTGTGTGTGTGTGTGTGTGTGTGTGTGTGTTGTGTGTGCGTGTGGCCATGTGATGTGTGTGTGTGTGTGTGTGTGTGTGTGTGTGTGTGTGTGTTGTGTTGTGTGTGTGGTTTAACCTGGCGTCGAGTCGTGTGTGTGGAATGTGAATGTGTGTGATCTTGTTTTAAGTCACAGCATCAGAACGATCCAAATAAGACAAATGCGCATCAATACGAACTTGCGGGCCTTGACTCGGCGGACATTGCATGACCTCGATTAACACTCACTATATTTATAAAACCATGGAATGAAACACATCTTGGGGCTGCACTTTGGATCTGTGAATGTCCCATCGCCCCCATTGCAGGGCATTATGGTAATGTTGCATCAGCCCATAGATGGGTTCCATGTGGGACCCATATGATGTAGTTCTTGTGCTAGCCTCTTGCCCAAGAACAACACATATGGGACCCATGTGGGGCCATGTGTGTTGTTCTGGCGATTATTACTATATCGAATTGCCCATTATGGGCCCATGAGTGGGTCCATGTGGGCATATGGGCCCAACTTACGCCCAGATAAAACCCAGATGGGTCCCATTGTTCTGCTACCTGGGCATATGTTGACATGATTGTACTTTCAATACCTGTGACAGTGACGCTAATTAAGACAGTGGAGTTTGATAATATTCGTCGCTTAATGGCTGTCTCGTTATTTTGTGTACCAGGTGTGACACGGATATAAAAGATGATGCACAGATTCAGAAAACCATAGGAAAGCTGGAACCCCCCCCCCCCCCAACTACCACCACACCACGTATCGGAGCCCCAACCAACACCATACTCATGGGGACGATTTTTTGAAGACTGTAATTTAAATTATTGGAAACTTGGGTGGGGCCCCCAAAAAACCATTTTTTTTTTGCGAGGGGGGTGGGGGGGTAGATGCCAACACACAGCCCTATTGCCCAATGTGTGATAAGGATCGAATTGCGACAGATCCTGAATGTATTACTTTGAATTTTGTAAACCTTTATCTTTGTTACATTGCATCCGAAAGCTGAGACTTACTTCCGTATCCATGCTACTTCCTGATAATCACAGAGAATCACATTATATCACCCTCCACATAGCACAACAAAACTATCAATCATGCCCTAATGAACATGTGTAGGAATCTGAAGATCAAGAATTACGTTTAGATTTGAAAAATTAATGGTCGATTAGGACGTTATAACGGTTCCATGGTAAGACTCCGTGCCAAAACTTACTGAAATAAAGTCAGTTCCAGAAGGCGTCGATCCGGTGGGGGGGGGCCTCCGCTTCCCCCCCCATGAAAATATTGTGGTGATGCCCAAGACACATCGATTTTGCCCACCAATTAATTTTTACCAATTACGTCGCGAAAAAATTATAATACACGATGCAAATATGTTTTTAAAAAGCAGCTGGAAAGCACTATAAATCATTAAACATGGCATAAAATACTATTAACATACAAAAATCACCAATTTTTGGCGTGTCTTCGCGCGAAAATTTTGTATTACAGTTTTGAACTTTTTTCACTTTGCCCCCCCCCCTCCGGAAAATGGACTCGAGCGGCCCCTGGTCAAGTTCTTTCAGTATTATTTCAAGTAACCTCATACTGGTCTATAGATGATTATCTGCACGAGACTTATGCATGAAATTTGTCATATTCAGGAATGTATAAATACAGGACACATTTGTAAATTGTAAATAATTGTCATAATTATATCACACACGATGAACATACACGCACTATAAGGGTCTGAAAGAAAACTAACAGACTGCTAGAATGTTGATCTCTACGAGACAATAATTCAAATTAGAGTATAATAGTTACTATAATTAATTCCAATAAAACTGATTTTCTAGTTCCTATACTTTACGAATATATCTTCTTCTATATACCAGTATATTTACACAATGTTAGATTTTAAGCATGCAAAAGAGACACCTGTCCTTTAAAGATATAAGCTAACATAGTGGAGCATCAATTGAACAGATTGTCAAACTATGATGTCTAAGCGACATAGTAGTGCTGTTAATAAACATCCTAGGGCAAGTTTTGGAAAGTTATGCTGCCACTGGCAAGATATGCATGAATGGAGAATTGCAACTGCGGTCGAGCATAAAATAGCCGATAGCCTATATATGCACACAGTATTCTCGGTGGGAGGAAAAGGGCAAGGTGAATTCGGTCAACCTGAGTACTCATAGATTTTCACTTTTTCAAAGCACTTTTAGGCCGAATCATTTTGAAATGCATTTTTTTTTCAGGACTTCATTTTTTCGACTTTATCAAAGAGGCTTAGAGCATGGAGGATTATGTAGCTAACATTTGTTTTTAAACTGTGGTCATAATTTACTTGAGTCTTTAACCTATGACGATGTACATGCAAGCCCCTTTCATAAACTGATCTACCAAAAACATATATATATATATATATATAATAATAATAAAAAAAAATAGATAAAAGCTGCAAACTGCATCATGATGATAATGTATCAAACTTACTTCTCTAAAGCAAAGAAACAGACGAAAAAGAAACAAGAAAACAGAGATCGACTTTCTAATGTTTATCAAAGCGACAATATGATCTTAATGCTCAAGATAGACTTCACGTATGAATGAGTCAGTTCTTACATTCCCGTATATGTGTTTTTACTGCACTGATGTGCACAAATAAAATGCATACAAGTAACATATTCTAGCATGGAATCCAACGATGTAGAACTTTGTGACTAATTTCTGAAGAACCTTTAGAGGGCGCCCTTACACTTTGTTTACCAGGCCGACTTTTTTCGCGAGATCAACAACCAGAACACATACTTACGACATTGCACTCATGTTTTTACCTGTTTGAAACCAATTCAGCTCATTTCTCTCTTTGCAGGCCTATCCGGTGCTGCAGTCTGCACATGTACAAAATGACTAAAGGATTCTTTTACAACAACAAATACATAAGACCTAGGCCCCCCCCCCCAAAAAAAAAAACGTTACTATAAATGTACAACATAAACAAATCAGTATCTGATGTTCTAATGTGAAATACCTTCACCTTCACTGAACATTTCAGGTACTCCCCATCCGGGAGAATTAAAAAAGAATACAGTTCTTGTTAACAAATATGGAAATTTGATCATTTTTTTTTAATGTTTCTAAATTTCCGTATTTTCGCGTGACCCCCCCCCCCCCCCCATATCGCGAGATGGGGCGGGGGGTAGAGATTAGTGTGATTTGCTTGAACACATACGTAACGATATGATAGATAAACTCCATTTTACTGTAAAAAAAAAAATCTACAACTAGAGCAGTTCGACTGCGTGCAGTCGATGGGTATGCCTCCGCAGTCCGCACTCCCGTGCAATTGATGTAATTTGACAAGCTTCAAGTTACCATGGCAGCAAGACCAATTAGACCCTTGACCAAGTTACAGTAAAATCCACTTTGTAAGCAGTTCTTAAATTATTGTGACAATTAGCTCAATTCAGACATGAGGCCTTGTGACCTTTGACCTCTGACCTTCCAACTCCAAACTTGCATCAGTAAATTGGTGCCTTATATCAGATATTTCTCCCAAGTTGCATCAAAATCAGAAAAGTCATACTCATGTTATCACAGTAATGAGCCCAAATCAGACATATTTAAGGCCCAGTGACCTTTGACCTTTCAGCTCCAAAATCTAATCAATTTATGCGTGCCTCATAATACATACTTCACCCACGTAACATAAAAATTTGACTGGCCGTTCTCAAGTTATCATGGTAACGAGCCCAAATCAGACATGTTTTAGGCCCGGTGACCTTTGACCTTTCAGCTCCAAAATCTAATCAGTTCATTGGTGCCTCAGAATACATACTTCAATCACGTTACATGACAATCCGACCAGCCACTCTCAAGTTATCGTGGTAACGAGCCAAAATCAGACATATTTAAGCCCCGGTGACCTTTGACCTTTGACCTTTCAGCTCCAAAATCTAATCAGTTGATTGGTGGCTCATGGTACATACTTGGTCCTAGTTACATCAAAATCCGATCGGGGGTTCTCAAGTTATCGCGGTAACGAGATCCGGTAACGGACGGACAGACGGACGGACGGACGCACGGACGCACGGACGGACAACCCGAAAATACAATGCCTCCGGAAACTTCGTTGCGGAGGCATAATAATTCCACTAAAGTAGGCCAAAATGCATTTAAAAAGTTGATTTTGTTAACCCAAATATGCAAAACATATGTCAATACCTATATCACTGAATAAATACCATTTGATTGGACATTTCTTCTGTAAACTTATAAGTCTTCAAAATATTCTTTGGGTATTTTGTCATTTTGAATTATTTCCGTCCCGTCGCACTATGAGGGCGCTCTTCTCATTTCAAGTGCAGTTTTGCGAGAAATTGAAACGTGATCATGATGGGACTATTACTTGTCCATTAACTACAGATTATTTGCTTTCATACGATATACAAGTGTCCACATAAATTTCAATTTGAATATTTAGCTTCCAGGTTTACTATTTTTGGCTCGAACCCTTATGTGCTTGATCGTGTATTGCCAAAATCATATTTTAAGCAATGCTGTTCCAAAATCGTGATAGCGTACGTCAGAACGTGCATAATACAAAATACATACCCTCCCTACTCAAAAGTATTGCAACACACAATATAACGCATACATTTTACGTTGAAGGGGTCTTTCTAAAATGATGTCCTAACTCCGTTTATTAGTGGAAAATTACAACTAAAAAAAAAAAAAATCAGATGACATATACTTTCTCGTTCCTTCTCCAGGCGGAGAGATTATCAAATGCAAGCGCGCGCCACGACAGAGGGGATGGAACATAAAATTTTAACCTTTTTTTTTTTTGCTCCCGTAGGGGTGGGGTGTTAATTAACACTAACATCGTAATTCGGTTTCAGATTACTAATAAACGGTTTTAATGGTTTGGAAAGACTTCCAGCAAACAAAAAATGTCACTATGATCCTCTGAAGGGGTCTCAGAAAGAAGACCACGCCCTCGAAGACGAAAGTGACCTCCTATCTTCATAAGACAGTGGTAAGGAGGAAACGCGCCATATTTTAAAACAAGACCTCTTCAAGATATAATTTCTCACTCTTTTTCTATTTAAAGCGGCAGTTTACTATTGCAAACATCTTAAAATTTGCTGTCATGAAACTTCTCGGTACACTGAATATAATGATGCGAAGAAAAAGCCATCATCTTTTATGAGTAGCCTTATCCTCCTTGTCACCGTCTTATGACGATAGGAGGTCACTTTCGTCTTCGAGGGGCGTGGTCTTCTTTCTGAGACCCCTTCAGAGGAACACATTGATATTTTTTGTTTGCTGGAAGTCTTTCCAAACCATCAAAACCATTTCATTGGTAATATGAAACCGTATTACGATGCTAGTGTGAATTAACACCCCACCCCTATAGGGAGGCGAAAAAAATGTTGAATTTTATGTTCCATCCCCTCTGTCGTGGGCGCGCCTGCCTTTAATAATCTCTCAGCCTTAGAGAAGGAACGAGAAAGTATATTCATTGATTCCTTTTCAAATAGTTTGCAATTTTCCAATAATAAACGGAGTTGGGACATCATTTTAGAAAGACCCCTTCAACGTAAAATGTATGCGTTATAGTGTATGTTGCAATACTTTTGAGTAGGGAGGGTATGTTCGTTTACAAGTGTTCAAGGGTGCCACAAAAGTGCCTCCCATTAGATTATGAAAAAATCTACACTCTAAAATATTCATACGTAGAATAAGATACAATAGTGGACCTCAAAGGTCACATCATGTTACTCATAATTTCCCTGCGTAGAAGTATTATGACGATTGTTTTATTACTCCGCTGCACAATAAACATTTTTCTTGTATAACTATAGAAATGAATGCATACATTTGCCTTTTTACATGTGTATTATATGGTATGATGGTTATTAATAAAGCATGCTTCGAATCCATCAGTTTAATGCAATGTTGTTGTGGTCATTGATTTTGTTAGTATGTAACTGGACTAGTGTGTAATTCCATGTTCACAGCAAATTGCTCTGAATAGCAGTAAAAAACAACTAGAAAACACGACAGTGAAAGTAGAGAAAAATCTGACAAATAACTAAAAATACAACGTTTGGAATTTTGGAAAATAATTACAAAATTGGCGATATTTTTATATCAACTGTCAGTAGCCTTCCTTTTTTTAATATAACTAATTTTCTTATAGCCTTGTTTATTCATAAATGTGGATTTTCGTAAATTTACCCAAGGTTCTGACATAAAAACAAATATGAGAGCTCCCAAACCCACACATGCACACACACCCATTCAACCTTCTGCATACATATACGTGTGCATATCCACTATACTAATGGCATCAACATTTCATCAATGTCAATATATCAGGAAACATTGAGTAGAAAATAATTGGTTATGTTGCCAAAGGCAAAACGTGTCCGACGTATTGTTTTAGTACAAATTAATGTGAATCCGTGGTTTTCTATATTTTGTTCACTACATTTCACTACATTTAATTTCAAAATATCGAATATATTTGGTCTCGGCCTATAATTTGAAGCATCATAAATCTATGTCAATAATTTTCCAGATGACTTTACGACATCATTTTATATGCAAATTAGGGTCAACGTGAAAAACTATTTTGGGGCATATATTGGCCATTATTTTAAAGAGGGGCATGATAACAATATCTCTCATTTAACATAACAATGTCAGAATTGTGAGCCTTGGTATTTGTTACTTGTTCATCGTGTCAATGCCGGTAACCAGTGATAGCCTGGTGGTATTGTCGCAGCCCTGATAGCTGTAGATGGCGGGTTCGAAACCTGGTTCATGTTTTCTGACATGTTTGTTAAAATTATAGATCAACAGTTGCGATCTAAAATTCAGAGGGAGACAACTGAAAAATCTATTACATCGCATTTCACCTCTCTGAGTAATCCCTTTCATTAAAAAAAATAATAATAATAATGTCCGCCTTAGCTGTAGATGGCGGGTTCGAAACCTGGTTCATTTTTCCTGACATGTTTGTTAGAATTATAGATCAGCAGTTGCGATATAAAATACAGAGGAAGACAAATGAAAAACTTATTATATCGCAATATCACTTATGTCACTTATATCACTTTTGATTAAGTGATATATCAACATATTTACAAAGTGGTGCAAAATTATGGAAATTAGGGAAAATGCAATAAAGTAAATAAGTTTTACATGTCTTCCGTAATTAATCTATTCTAGGGCAAAATTATTACGTGTTGGTAGCGAATTAAAAATAAATTACTTCTCATTTTTATCCATTCGGGCTTATCATGCTTATACTAGATTGTGCTCCATGTATCTGGGAGTGTTGTATATGTGTGTGTGTGTGTGTGTGTGTGTGTGTGTGTGTGTGTGTGTGTGTGTGTGTGTGGGTGGTGTGTGGGTGTGTGTGGTGTGTGTGTGTGTGGTGTGTGTGTGGGTGGCGTGTGGGTGGCGTGTGGGGTGGCGTGTGGGTGGGCGTGCGTGTGCGCGTGTGTGTGTGTGCAAG
>JZLH01S0201657.1:0-20608 GCA_001188425.1 Eucidaris tribuloides
ATAAAATCATCACATCACACAACTCTGTGACAGCCAGTGCAATGTTACTTTCATAAAAATGCAATTTTTACAAAGCACTGTATGGTACCTTTTGAAATTTGATAATCTAATTGCCAGTTATGACTTGCCTATCATTAAGGAAAAACGTAATACCTGCTAATTAAAGTTTAGCAGATCAAAAACTCACACCAGTGATGTTGGACCAGTGTTGAGCAAATAATATGCAAGTGCACATAATATTTTACCATTGTTTCTGTGTTATATAGAAAATATTATTACAAAAAGCCTCTGCAAATTTTTAAAGATTCTGAGGATATGAAAGTAATAAAAATTTTATATGACACGGTATATATATGGTGTAAATCTATTTCTATACATCTGTATTTTCACTGATTTAGGTGACTCAGATCACGGCCATGGTGTCCCGTTCAACGATGAAGACTCCATCTTTGGTCATCTCGACTCCTTCTGCGGCCGCATCAGGCAGGTCATTGATGCTGTGTATACCCTGGTGCAGTACGGCAAGCTGGCCAAGAACTCGGAGGGGTTGCCACGTCCCCGTAAGGAAGATCTGATGGTGGATGATGATATATCGGATGAATTGACAGAGATTGGTGGCCAGGTGGGAGGAGGGAGCATAGCCAGTGAGATGACTGGTGAGTTTGGGCAATATGACCTTGAAACTGGGATGCTTATGCAGAAATGATAATAATGATGATGATGATGATGTTGCTGATGATGATGATGTTGCTGCTGATGATGATGATGATAATGGTGTTATTGAATTCCCGGGTTGCCACACCCACGCAGTTAGGCAGAAATAATTAAATTAATGGTGGTATGATGATGATGGGGTGATGATGGTGTGATGATGGTATGGTGGTAGTGATGGTGGTGGTGGTGGTGGTGATGGTGGTGGTAAAGGTGATTGTGTTGATGATGATGAATGTGACTGATGATGATGATGATATTGGTGATGATGGTAGTTTTGATGATGTTGATGATGGTGATGGTCGTAAGGAAGATCTGATGATGGATAGGAGGAAGTATAGCCAGTGAGATGACAGGTGAAAACAGGACACTTGATTTTGCAAAAAAAATGAAATTAATGGTGGTATTATTATGATGATGATGAAGATGATGATGATGATGATGATGATGATGATGATGATGATGATGATGATGGATGGGGGATGATGGTGTGGTGGTGATATTGATGGTGTGGTGCTGATAATGATGGTGTGGTGCTCATAATGATGGTGTGGTGGAGATAATGATGGTGGTGGTGGTAGTGATGATTGGTGGTGATGAGGATGAAGATGCTGATAGTGATGATGGCGACGATGAGGGTGATGATGAGGATGATGATGGTGTATAAAACATGACCAAAAATGGCATATTAGTAAAATGAAGAAATGTTTTAGATGGAGTAATGATGAAGATAATTGGCTGCATTTGAACATGTGCATGGAAAATATGCTGTATAAATTCATTATCATTATTATTATTATCATTATGATTATTATTGAACATAATTCTGATATTGTTTATTTTCTGCAGGTCCAGATTTGCCCAAAGCAGTCAGCCCTACCAAGACGGCCACCTTCACCATCCCCGGGGCCCTGGAGGGAATCGTGGAGGAAGAGGAAGGCGTGAGCACCAGGGCAGACAGCGCTAGGGATAACGGTTCCATGAGTGAGGCCCTGTCGAACGCCGACGAGATTCACGACCTCACCAGCAACGTCACTGGTCTGACGGCCCACAATGCGATGTTGTTACGTAAGTAGAGCATATTCACATCTGTCCACCCACTCTTTATCCATATACTACAATTATGAATGCTCACACCATTTTTGTAATTGTACCAGATTTATTTTCTATGCTATGCTTCACTACACTATACTTGAATAGCATATCAATTAAAGACAGAGTTCGTGATTTGCAGAGGTTACCATTTTTGTTCAGATTTGATCCAGTGGAAGAAAGCCACAAAGAATTGTCCAATCCACAGTTCGCTTTTGGAAAGTGATTAGTTTTACGAAGCTTTCTACGGGACAATTGCCAAAGCCTCCCATTTTACATTAATGAGCATTATCTTTGCAGTCATGTTTTTCTGCTTTCCTGATAATGGCTTAGGTCATAGTCCAAACATGTGAGTAGGGTTTAAAATGGGGTAGTTTTGTCCATCCTATTAAAATTATACATCAATTTAAAGCTTAGAATCTCTTCTTTTAAGACTACGAAAAGCACAATTTCTTACTTTTCTGACTTATGGTGCGTTTTGTGGTGACAGGTCACATATGTTTGATTATGGTGTGCTCGTTTCCATGTTTAACAGTGATCAATGATAAAATCAGCTTTTTTTCATCTAGTGAATTGGTTTGAAGGAACAATCTTTGGTCGCAATTGGAAGTTTCCTTTCAAAGTGTTTAATCTTTCACCATCCTCCTCCCAGGCAAACTCTACAAGGTGGACGACGTTGATGACGAGGGCCCCAGTGTGGTCTCCATCGTCGTCGACCACATCGACACCATGAAGCGCCTCCTGGGGGGCAACATCACCACGGCCGTGATGCTGGACGTGGAGGGGCGCGAGAGGGACCGTTTTGGGGAGGCGTACGAGGAGTTCCTGACCACTGTCCAGCAGATCGAGCTCTACCTCAGTGCCTACCTCCAGGCGGTGTTCGTCCGTAAGATGAAGACCCACGAGGGGCTAGACATACTGACCAGGTTGGAATGGAAATACTCTTACGATTGTCTCAGATAGTGCAAAAGATGAATTAAATTCCAATTAACTATATGCCCGTACCATCCTTCTGGATATTGTGAAAGATGAATTCTATTCAATTCAATTTAGTTCTATGCCGTTACCATCCTATTGGATGTTGCAAAAGATGAATTCAGTTCACTTTGATATATCCTTGTTAGACAAGCACTATTAGAAATCATCATGCCTGGCAATGATCATGATCATTGTAATTTCATTGTTTTCTCTCTAACCAAACAAATTCAAGACAATTCCTACAAACCTGAATATATAGTAATGGTGGTTTATCTTTCGATTCAATGAGTGCTCAAGCTCTATGGACTTTTCTTAACTTTTAAATTTTGAATTTATTTTGAAGTAAATAAGTAAGTATGGAAACAATGTAACATCAATAAGATTAATTAGAAGACATCTATTATTTTTGTGATTAATAGGGTTGAGGGGGTGGGGATAGGTGTCACCTTGTACGATTCAAGCTTTCTTTGCTTTGTTGGAAGTCAGTCATTCTTCTTGCTATGAATGGATTATTCAAGGAAGATGAAGACAGTTTCTGAAACTGCACTGTTAATGAGTTAATGTGACTTGTACACATAGCACATCACAATATATTTAATGTCCTGCAATATGATCAGTGAGAAAATGTGTGATTAAAACACTTGTTCTCCTCTGTCCTTGTTATACATCTGTTCAGGTTTATCCCTGTCATGCATCGTTATGGTATGAAACGAACCGTTTCTGAGAAATATGTTGATATCTTCAAGTGGTATGAGGCTGACCTGGAGGAGGTCAAGGAACTCTATGAGAAGTATAAGGTGAGAGAATGATCAAGATAATCACGTTATATTAAAGACCGAAGTTTTTCACTTTGGGGATTTTCCGCTGAAATCATGAAATTTGAGGTATAATACGGAAACAGCATTTTACCAAAAATAAAAGAAAATCATTTCCCCCAATGTAAAATTGATAAATATTTATTGAATAAAACTTAACAAATTTACCAAAACAACCTAATAAAATCAAAGAAATCCTGCTTTACCTGCAAATTTTTCTCCAAACCCAAATCAAAACCCCTATGGGCCTAGTAAGCTTGACGTTATGTGTTTTTTTCCAACAAAAATTCAAGTCGGAAAATTGCAACATTACAACATGGAGTAAAATAAAATTTGAAATTTGTAAAATGGAGAAAAATTGAAATATGTAAAATGGAAAATTTAGATCTTAACGTTATGTTCTTTGTGTGGAACAAAAAAAAAGTGACTCATTCGTTTCTCGGTAATCAAAAAAAAAAAATAATAGTTGGTAAAGTCACATGTGACAGAATGTGGATATGCATCCACAAAAACACCAGTAGTGGAACAAAAACAACAATGCAGAACATGAATCAATATTACCTGCTGTCCCACT
The DNA here is from genome assembly GCA_001188425.1 of Eucidaris tribuloides. Lineage (NCBI taxonomy): Eukaryota > Metazoa > Echinodermata > Echinoidea > Cidaroida > Cidaridae > Eucidaris > Eucidaris tribuloides. Next base: position 4,171 of record JZLH01S0201657.1, read on the forward strand.
ATCGACATTTATTTGAATGTACAATACAGTACAACTGTGCATATCTGTGAATAAAGCATTGCTACGAGTATATTGTACATTGAAGAGGTCAAATTATTATTTTTTTTTTAGGGTGGTGGGCTATTTCCCTAGAAGTTCAAAACAACTGGCATGAACCAACTCTTTGGGGGTGATTATTTCCTCCAAAATTACAGAAAATTTGCTTATATAACATTTACTAAAAGAGATATTGAATGTAGGTGTGTGATCACTAAATATTTGTTTGATATAAAGGTGAAGAATTAATATTTCAGTAATGAAGAATATTTAAAAAACTTGTAAAACAGCAGTATACAGATTATCCCTCTCTTTACCATATTGCGAAAAAACAGCACAATTATAGACTATACATACAACATTATATTTGTGACGATGAACAGAAAAATTTTAAGAAGTCTTCTTAAGTAACTCATAAGTCTTTGTAAAGTATTTGACAAGTGTGCTTTTTTTTCATCGCAGAAACAACAAAAAGAGCCTCAGTGTACGGTCAATTTAAAAACACTATCTCTTTACATATTCAAGTGGTATAAAATTCCACCGTTGTTTTAGTTTTCATGTCAGTTTTAACATTCAAACACATAAATTTCGTCTTCCATCCCACCTTTTAGGAGGAACCCCTGAGGGTCCGCAATGCACCCCCCGTGTCTGGCGCCATCCACTGGTCCCGCCAGCTCCTGGAGCGCATCGAGAACCCCATGAAGGTCTTTCGCGAGAACCGCGCCATCGTGCACCTGCGCGACTTCGCGCGCATCGTCAAGTTCTACAACCGCGTGGCCACTGCCCTGGTCACGTTCGAGAGCCTGTGGCTGCAACAGTGGAGGTCGTGCATCGAGCAGGCCAAGCTGGGGCTGAGGGCCACGCTGCTGGTCATTCACCCTAACACGGGAGAGGTGGTGGTGAATGCCGATGACAGGTCAGTGCCCTATGTCACATGACAATATCAGTTTACCCGTTGGAGACTAGGTACGAGTTAAGTCGTGTTGGGGTCTTTGGAAAATGCATGTTATCGTGAAATCAAATCGTCTCCAACGGGTTAATATTTCTACTTTAAGTCTATAAATGCCAAGTGCATGTTCACACACATACGTTGCATTGCCATTGTACTGTTATCACACTTTTGGCGCAGTGCCAATGTCATGTTTTCACACAGATCGGCATGTCTATTGTACCATCTCACATTAAACCTGGCACAGCGGGGTTAGGGGCTGGCAGAATGGGGATTATCACAGTGGTACTGTGGCCTCTGGATTGAGGCACATGTACATTAAAGGCAAGGTCCACCCTGATGTCAAGTTGGTTTTAATACAAGCAGAACAATGAGAGAAACATATTAATGAAAGTTTGGTGAAAATTCACCAAGGAATAGCGGAGCTGTGAACTTCCAAATCTTTAAATTTGTGACGTCACACGCAAGCAACTCCCCCATTGTCGTGTAGTATAAATTCCATAAAGTGCCATTCTCTCAGAAAATTGAAAGACGTTACCTGCGCATTCAATATATAATTAGAAACATTATTTCATACATGCTTCTATGAAAAAAACAACATTAAATTATCATGAACCAATAAAAAGTGGCAATTTATTGAATTAGTATTACATGACATATGGGGAGCTGCTCGTATTTGATGTCACAAATTTAAAAATTTGAAAGTTCATAACTCCACTAATCTTTGCTGGATTTTTGCCAAACTTTCACTAATATGTTTCTCTCATTGTTCTGCTTTTATCAAAACCAACTTGACGTCAAGGTGGGCCTTGCCTTTAAGGGTTAAACATCCTCTTACAGACAAATTTTTATTTCAAGTACATAAAAGTAATATACTACCAAATCTGAATTTATTATATAATAGTATACTTCTACTGTATTTCTAACACATTAACAGTTGTATATATTTCATGATGCTGAGTACTCTTGAAATGTGTAATTTTGTATTCTTTGAAGTGTTTGTTATTAGTGTTTAGTTTTATATTTGTGGTAACTTGTGTATCATTTTGTTTTTGTAACTTGATATCTAAGGCCTAACTTGTATAGGGCCTCTGTGGAAAACTGTATGAACAACTGACAAAGCAACTTTGCTAAATTAAAAATGACGAATGAATAAATGGCATACATATTGCCTGATAATTGTCAATGTCTACACTAACAATCCCGCCCAATGAAAGGAACACACATTGGATTTGAATGCCTGTGGGTAACTAGTGTTTTAATTCACTTTTTCAGCTCCTGTCAAATTGTGTATTGTACATGTTTTGTGTAAATGTGATGAATAAGACAACTAGTAGTAATAGCAATGATAATGATGATGATGATGATAATAATAATAATAATAATAATAATAATAATAATAATAATAATAATAATAATAATAATAATAATAATAATAATAATAATAATAATAATAATAATAATAATAATGATGATAATAATAATAGGAAATTGAACTAAATACTTGTAGTCTTAGCTGTCTTTGAGAGTGTGTACATTAATGGTTGTGTTTAAATGCCACCCCCCCCCCCCAATACTTAACTCTAATTGGTTGATTTTTGTTTAAAAATTTTTAAGCAAATCTATTCAGGCACGAGGTCCCAAGTAAAAGTTTTGGGAACATGTGATTGTCCACAACTCCTGATATTGGTACAAATTTTACTTGTCAAATTTCAGAGTGTTGCAACTAATACAGGAATGTCGCTGGATGAAACGACTCAAGCTGGACATACCAGATGCTGCCATGGTTGTAGCCAAACAGGTGAGTGATTTGCCATTATTTATTCATCATGTAAATTTGTTCAAATAGATATCTATATTTAGTGAAATCATGAATTTTGCAGACGTCCCTGTATAATGTGTATAAGGAAGCTAGCATAAATTTGTTCCACCAGTTGAACCACCATGCAATCTGTGCATGCGCACACTGACGTAGTGGTTGGACAATAGTACCCTCTACTGCCAAACATCCTAATGCCTAATGTCGATAGGGAGAATTATTAGAATTCATAGAACAGGGTATGTGAGGTTAAATCAAGCTTTAAAGTAATAGGCTAACATTGTGGAGCTTCATTTTAAAAAGTTGTCAAATTTTGACATCTGAACTACATAGTAGTGTTCAAATGGACAAGTAAACACCCTAGAATACGAAAGTTTGGAAAGTACTGCCATTGGCAAGATATGCATGAATAAACAATTTACACTCTGGTGAATAAAATAGCCTAGATCTACACACAGTAAGTCTATAGGAGTAAATGGCCAGGTGAATCCGGTCGACTCGAGTGCTTGCAGATTATCACTTTTTTAAAGCACTAAATCATCATTTTGAAATACAATTTTTTCAGGCTTCATTTTTAGACCTTATCAAAGACACTTGGAGCATGGAGGATTATGTAGCTCACATTTTTTTTAAACTGTGGTGAATGTTAGCCAGTGGCTTTAAATACAATTTTTTCCCCTCCAAAAATTACTCACAGGAGCAGAGATTCAAGAGCTACATGAACCACCTGGACCTCTGCCTGAAGGAGTTCAGCGACATAAGGTCCGAGATCCGAGAACCGGTCCAGGCCCTGTTTAAGACCCACATCCATGCCGTCTTTGTGGCCCTGCAGCCGGGCCTGACATCGCTGGCCTGGAACTCCATGAACATTGATGCCTTCTTACATCAAGTGCATGCAGGTATTTAACCCTCTTAATACCAACGCAACTCCATAAAGGCATGGTCCTACTATCCACATGGAGTGACAATGAAATTAATTTCTTTCATCCAATGATTTTCGCCACTATTTATTAATGTGCATCTCAAATATTTTGGACAGGTGTGTTTTCAAAGGATGCAAATAGTCTTTTGTGCCAAGCGGGAGACTGAAGCGCCCGAAAGAACAATAACAACATCAAAGGGATAAGAACTTGTCAATATTTGGTTACGTAATAATGTTCTGCACGAGACAAAGAAGGGATTCACAAATGTACAGTTCATGTTTGGCTGATACTACAAAACACATAATCCCCTTTACTGACAAACAATAAGTAGAGACAAACAAAGGAGAAATTGCCAAATTTTGTACAATAGATATACAGAATAACTTCCATGCTCAATGCCGCAAGCATTCAAGACATTGAGGAATTTAATGTTGTGCAGAAACTGTAAAAGTTGTGATCAAAGAAGTATATAATCTAATCTTTTTGGCTCAAAATTCCAAAATTTATTTTCATTTTAAATGAAAACAAGTATTCCCCTGCAACTGCACACCCACTTCTCATGCTTTGAATTACTTCTCATCTTCTGCGTATCCTATTTTAAATTTGTCAAAACTCCCTCTTCCCATTTGCCATGCTGACTTGCAGTGACCATCTTTGTATCAAAGGAGGAGAGCATGTGAAATATTTTGTACATACAAAATTGTCATTCACTGGTGCATGAATTAATGAACAAGCAAGGTATGTCCAGTGGATAGTAAATCCATGATAAAAGGAAATTTTCATGTGATATTCTGAATGTATATTTTAAGGGTTAAAGCAGAATGTGTACTGATATATCAAACCAGTGCTGCAGACGAGTATGACTATGTCTTTGAATGGAAACATTTTATATATGTTTTATAGAATTTTCACTTTGTTTCATTGGATGTGGGTATATGTATAATGGGAGTACAAAATAAAAAAATTATTAACCCGTTGGAGACAATTTGATTTTTCACTATAACACTCATTTTCCATAGAACCCAACATGAGTTAACTCATACTTAAGTCTCCAACGGGTTAAGAAAATTATATTAAATCACATGTGAATTACCCAGATATCATTTATTTATGGTTTATTAGGTGAGGGTATACGTCTGTTGGGAATTAAAAAAAACTTGTTAAGAAAATTATATTAGATAGAACAATAAATATCATATAAAAATTATACCACAAACAAATAACCTTTACTGTCGAAAAATATATGTTTTTTGTAATGTTTGTTTTTAATTGGTATACCTCACTTATACCTCACTTTAATATTCTGTATGTGTTTTTTATGTTTGTGTGACTGACAGCTAACGCCAAACTCAAGAGCACTGTGGATGCCGTCAACAGTGTGATTGACAAGAAGATTGATTTCAAACTGAAGAAGATTGCCGAACTGTTCCTCTTTGATGTGGATAAATCATTCGAGAGATCATGGGTAAGAATAGCACTATTACTTGGCGAAGAATTACTTAGTAAAGGAATAAGTTAAGAAAGATTTGGGGGTAATTGTCAGTTCCTGCTAACCAATCAGATCGCACGTGTGCTGGCCTTGAGCTGACCTGACGTGATCGATGCATGCCGCCTGATGCATCTTAATCATGCCATATTAATTTGTGCACTTTTTCAATCAATAAGCTCCTCCCTCTGTAGCTGTTCTGGTGATCTTGGTCTATGGAAAATTTTCACAAAGACATAATATTAACAGAAATTTACTCATGTATAGGGCCTTGGTGAGGGTAAGTGTCACACAGTACCTCTTATTTAGGCTTTCTTACCATGTACCATAATTCTGACAATACTCAAAATGTCAGTTCTTTTCCTAACTTCATCCTATTATTTGCTGACTACATCCTCCTTTAAGAAGATGTATGAGACCGCTATTTAAAGCATTAGTTATGAAAGACTTTAGGGAATGTGTAACTTGAATATTGTGTGCTAAGTTATCTTGAGTTTGTAATTCTGAAAAATAAAGCCAATGCATGCTGTTTTATAAAATTATACTTTTGATTCATCTTTACATTATTACAAATGAAAATATGTTGTTATGAACCATCACAGATTATATTTGTTATGTATTTTTTTTTAGCAATGTAGAATTGATTCATATCATGTTTGTTCCCTGAGAGAATATGATATGCAATTCATAGAATGTGTATTTCGTAAAATAGTTGTGTTAAAACATGGTCTTCTTTTTTGCCAGCTTCAGCAAGATTATTACCAGGATTTGATGCTAGCAATTAAATGCCAAGCCCAAGAACATTGTTACAAATGCAAATTTGTTCAACGAACCATCACAGTTTCTCTTTTGATACATTTTAGCATTGAAAAATTTGATTTGTAAATAATACTGTTTGTTATCTCATAGCAAGATTATTACCAGGATTTGATACTAGCAATTAACTGTCAAGCCCAAGTGTACTCATAACATGCCAGGAAGTGAGAAAATTATATTTTTGTTTTATTATAATTTTTATTTTTTAGCCACCAGATGCATTCACGGAGGCTATGTTGGATAGTATTGGTGAACAGAGTGAGATTCTCTATGCACATGTCAATGATATCAGGATGGCTTGTAATGAGCTACTGAACATCCTACTGGGCCAGGTAATATCATCTATCTATCTATCTATCTATCTATCTATCTATCTATCTATCTATCTATCTATCTATCTATCTATCTATCTATCTATCTATCTATGTCTATCTAATGTCTTTCTATCTGTCTGTCTACCTATCCATCCATCTACCTATCCATCCATCCATCTATTTATCTATCTATCTATCTATCTATCTATCTATCTATCTATCTATTTATCTATCTATCTATCTATCTATCTATCCTATCTATCTATCTGTGTAAGTTTCTATCTTTCCATCTACCTTCCTGTCTTTATATCTACCAATCGCAGTCTTTCTGCAGAACACTTATTTCTCTAGGATTATTCAACTATGATATGGCTAAAAGAATTTGTAACTCCGATGAATTTGATTAATTTGTGGTTATATTTATTACCAATGTTAATATTACAGAAAACTTTCTTTACATAATAAAAGGTTTGGTGTCCAAAACAATACAATTATAAACATCTGTTTGAGTGAAATTATTTCATAAATGTCAATCTAACTGTTATTAACTTCAAATATATTTTCACCACTTTTAAGAGTCTTTTGACATGAATTGTCGCTTGTTAAACTACTTGATTTTTATTCACTTTGGTATTTGTATGGAGAAATAAATCATGAAATCTATCATACATAATGTTCTAATTACTTCATTTATATTACAGAACTTCACAGGTATTTAACCTGTAGAACTTATACACCAAGTTCATGACAAATGGAAGAATGATGTCCTTTCATCTTTGTTTCCCATCCAGCCCCCGTCCCAAGTGTCCCTCAAGAGCCTGTCGGCTAACTCCAAGCACCGCCTGTCCCCCAAGCAGGTGCACCTGCTACCCTCCCCTCGATCTGAGGCCTCTGGTAGTGATGAGGGCCTGGATGATGAACTGGTGTCTGATCTACTGTGTAAGTAACCAGGGGTGTTGGAGCCGAGGCCGGCCCCGGTCTCGGTCCAAGTCACCCGTACAAACCGTTTGCAAAGGTTGTGTTTTGAGGTGGCCTTGGTCTCAGTCTCGGTCCGAGCCACCCGTACAAACCGTATGGAAAGGTTGTGTTCTGGGACAGCCTGGGTCTCAGAACCTGTGGTCTTGGATACAACACTGGGTCAACCAGGGGCTTTAAGAAAAAATGATGATTGTAACTTGTTTTGTTACAACAGTTTTAGAGAGGCACAAACGGTATTTCCATGCCCTTAACATGACCCTCAAATAATTTGTACGAAAGAAAGGAAGGATTTCATATCTGTACTAGTTATTTTTATAAAATGGTCACGTACGTCTAATCAAATGTATTGTTGGCAGACGTATCATGTGACCAGTCTTTTATTTTACCTTATGGCAAAATTTGCCAATGACAGTGATAATGACCGGTGATAATGACCGTACTAATGACCGCTGTGGCTTTCCATTATGTATCGTCCGCGCGCACTCTGGCTGGCTATAAAACTACGCGAATTACGACCCACGAGGCGCAGGATCATTGCGCTGTAACGTGACGTGATTGTCGACTTACTGGCGCGCATATCATCACCGTATTCGACGAAGTGTAAAACATCACTCGAAATATTGCGCGAAAATTGTAACTTTTCGTAATTGTACATGTGAAGAAACTACAGGAATTGTGAGCGGAACTATGCATTCACCACTTTTATTAAGGCATACTTGGGTTCTGAGAAGGCATAAATCGCCTTCCCAGCACGATTCGCTTCGACAGTTCAGTTCAGATGCCGCTTACGTAGCCGGTTAGGTGAGTTCTTAGTTAGCGTTAAACGCTGCCCGCGGCTGTCGCGACTACGACGTGTGGATAACGGAATTAAACGTCTTTAAGGATTTTGCCTTCAAGTTGGCCCTTCAAGAGTAATTCGGTTTAGAATTGATTGTTGGCAATGCCAATGGTATAACGTTTAAAGTTCCATTCATTAAGAATATCTGATGATTGCAGTACCAGTAGACCTCATGAGTAACGTTAGTCTTAAACGAGGTAATAGGTCAAGGCTTGTCTGTGCTTAACGTCGTGTAGACTAGAGTCTAACCGTATCGTTTCATCATGTTTTTTCATTGCTTAATTCAAATGACAATGGACATTACGAGACCATTTTTATAAAACAATAATGCATCACTCTTTCGGATTAGCTTTAAAAATAATCTACACTCGGTAACTGCGAAACAGTCCAAAACACTGGCTATCGCCTCGTGTGTTTCAGACTGTTCCACAGTTTACTCGTTGGCAGAATTAATTTTAATCTAATTTGCCCTCAGTGATGATGCATTGATTTGTATAATGTTGATTGTTGTTATTGAAGTTTATTCAGACACAACACTGATAAATGATTGCACATTCAAAAAGGTGTATTAATGCACATGTCCAGATGAGCAAGCTGGCGAATTTGTGCAGACTTCCCATCCAACCTGGAAATGGGGGAAAACCTGGAATCCAAAAAAAAAGCCTTAAATCCGGAAACTTTGTTTGTCCAGGGGTCCTACTTACTTGTCTCGTGTCAAATGATGATTCCATGATTGTTAACTCCCATGTAGAAAAAATTAGGGAATTTTGAGCTGTCCTCGAGGGGGGGGGGGGGGGAGTTGTCCTCCAGAGGAGTTGCCTTGGGGAAAGCTGTCCTCAGGGAGGGGAGTTGTCCTTTGGGGGAGTTGTCAGGTGGAAGTCATTCCCAGGGGAGTTGTCCTGATACAAGTACATCGGGACTGAGAGGGTTAAGTCCGGTTTCCATTTCCATTTCTTTCTCCATCCCCAGTGTTCTCTGCCAACCTTGTCAATCAGTCCATCGTATCCTCCATCTGGAAATACTGTGATGTAATAATGCAATAGGTTGGAGGACTTCTCTCCTGGAGTCAACTCCTCCCCCCCCCCCCTTTAGGACAACTGCCCCGGAGAAGACAACTCTGAGGACAGTTCCCATAGAGGAGTTTACTGTGGAAGCCTTATTAAAAAAAATTGTCAAACTTTGCTATCTGACATATCTGGTAGTGTTTGGATGGACAAATAAACACCCTAGAACACAAAACTTTAGAGAGTTATGCCGTCACTCGTAAAATATGTACAGATCAAAATCGTCACATGAATTAAATCTCAGCTGATAGAAAATTCTGCTACATAGCAGTCTATGGAGGAAAATGGGAATGGTCACTAAATGATTTTCACTTTTGAGAAGCACTAAATGATCATTTTAAACTGCAATTTTTTCAGGACTTCATTTTTAGACCTTATCAGAGACACCAGTAGCATGGGGAATCATGTATCTCAGATTTTTAAAACTGGAAACAGTGTTATACGATGCCTTTAAGAATGTTTCAGTTTTAAAAAATCTGAGTAGTCTCCAGAGGGAAGTTGTCTTGTGGAGGAGTTGTATTTGGGAGTAGCTGGCCTTGGGAAGTTGTCCTCGGGAAAGTAGATGTCCTCTGGGGGAGTTGTCAGGTGGGAGTGAAACCCGGGAGAGTTGAGTTATCCTGATACAAAATACATTAGTACTGAGAGGGTTAAGTTTTAATTTCTTGCTTTCTTCTCCCAGTGTTCTACGCCAACCTGGTCTACCAGTCCATCCTCTCCTCCATCTGCCGCTCCCTCATCACCCTGGCCGAGGCGGCCGGCTGCGACAGCGTCCTGGAGACCATCGCCGAGGACCTGGCCTCCCACCAGAACTCGCCCGAGAGCTCCCCCTTCATGTCCCCCCGGACGGAGGGCGGCTCGCCCTACTACGACAGGAGCAGGGCTAGTACCAGCCGGAGCAGGACCAGTAGGCCGGACTCGTCGTTGTCCTACCTGTCCAACATGTCGTGGAGCCTGAACAGGGAGCTGGAGTACACGCATCTGAGGTGAATGAAATGGGACTGTCCTCAACTTTGTTAGTTTTTTGTTGAGCCACCGAGGTTGAACGAGACTAAGGGATCCTTAGAGGCACATGTCTTTCCGTTTGTTGCTCCTTCCATAATGCATAATGAAACTTGAATAACTTTGCGACCATTTGTCTGTTTGTAGCCAAATTTGGATGGTAGATTCCTTACAGGGACCTCAGTGTTATTAGGGGTCAATGATCTTATGTAAAGGTGTGAGGTCAAATGTTAAAAATCTACCTGCAAGTTTGTTTTGGGGTGGTAACTTTCAAACCATAGCCCATTTGTAACCAAACTTAAGTACCTCAATTTTTATTTGGGGATCAAAGGTCAGATTAGGTCAAATGATAAAATATACTTGCAAGGAATTAACAAATCCTTGTAAAGCTGTTCATGGGCCTGTAGCATGGATCAAGCAGAGAATCATCTAGTACAAGCTTTCTCAGAATGTATGTAATGTACAATATTCCAATCACACAAATAATACATTTTTGATATTTCTCTAACAATCAGAATTAATTTACTATATTGATTGTGCACAAATAGGTGAGAAATATTATGATTATCACTTAATAATTTCTTACCCAAAATTGTTTGCCTTCGGCACAAGAAATTCTGTTCTCTTCTAGAATAAGGACAATAGGTTAAAAAATTGTTACAATCATAGTTGTTAATTAGTAATCAATGTAAGCCTTGAGGAGTAGTGTTTCTTTACTGTGGAGTTATCCCATGGTCATATTTTTGGATCTGAGTGTATGAAGTGTACAATTTTGTTTGTAATGACTATGTCACTTTTGTGGGGGGTTTTTTCTATGCATTATTAGACTAAGATTTTAAAATATGTAAGGCAGCAGAGACATAAGAATTTTCTCCAAAGTTACCATATACAGATTCAGACAATTTTTATGTGGGGTCTTTGTGATATTTTGACACTCAAAGTGAATTTTTGTCTGTACCTTTCAAGAATTATTCTTACAGCGGTATTTCTCCACAACTGTGATGATCTTTTTGATTTGTTTTTGACCAGATTTGAGGTAGCCGTCAAGTTCGCCATCCCCAACATCATCATCGAACCCACCTTGGATGCCGTCAAGACGTCTCTGGGCCGCATCGCCGAGGTCATAGTGGGCGTGGCCGACAAGGTGAACTGGTGGGCCGGGGAGACGGCCAATGAAACCATGCTGGAGGATATATCATGCGAGACCATGGTGAAGAGCTCTCTGAGGCAGCTGGATGGAGTAGTAGAAGGTATTGGTGGTGGTGGTGGTGGTGGTGGTTGTGGTGGTGGTGATGATGATGGTGGTGGTGATGGTGGTGATGATGATGGTGGTGTTGATGATGGTGATGGTGGTGTTGATGATGGTGATGATGATGATGATGGTGGTGATGATGATGATAATGGTGATGATAGTGGTGATGGTGGTGGTGATGGTGGTGGTGGTGGTGGTGGTGGTGGTGATGATGGTGATGATGATGATGATGGTGATGCTGATGATGATAATGGTGATGATAGTGGTGATGGTGGTGGTGGTGATGGTGATGATGATGATGGTGGTGTTGATGATGGTGATGGTGATGATGATGATGATGGTGATGCTGATGATAATGGTGATGATAGTGGTGATGGTGGTGATGTTAACCCAGTGAAAACAGGTTTATTTTGGAAAACAGTTTTATTTCGGTAAAACACAGATATGCCATAGAGCTCAGATGCCTTGTGACTAGTCTTTAAGTTGGTTAATGATGATGATGATGATGATCATGATGATTATAGTGTTGGTGATGATGATGATGATGAGAATGGTGATGATGAAGATTGTGATGGTGATGGTGATGATGGTGATGGTAATGGTGACAGTAATAATAATGGTGGTGGTGTTTATGATGATGGTGATGGGAATGATGATGATGGTGATGATGATGATGATGATGATGATGATGATGATGATGATGATGATGGTAATGAATGGTGATGATGACGATGGTAATTGTAGTGATAATGCGCTGATGAGATGGTATGATAATGGTAAAGATGGTGGTGGTGATGATGTTGATAATGGTGACCATGATGACTGCAATGATTACATAATAATAGTGATGATGATGGTGATGATGATAATGATGATAAGGAGAGAGGGGGTATGATTGTGATATTTTGATGAGAAACAATTAATGAAACCAATGCTGGAGGACATATTTGAGACCATGGGGAAGAGCTCACTGAGACAACTGGATAGAGTAGTAGAAAGCGATGATGATGATGATGAGGAGGAGGATGATGCTGATTTTGGGCTGGAGAGACAGCCAAAAAATCCATGCTAAAGGACATATCCAATCAGGATAAAAAGCTGCCTGAGACATCTAGATTTATCAGTGGAAAGTATTGATAATAATGATGATGATAAGAATAATATCTGGCCATTTTCAAACAAAAGTGGACATGTGGGTGAAAATTAAAACTTGCAAGAAATCAATAGGCTTCAATATTTTTTGAAACTTGATATCTTATATGATAGTTTTCCATGAAAATTACATAAAATAATTTATCATATGTCGTAACACAGTGAATTTATTACAAGCCGGTAGTTAATGTTAATGTGGATATTTGTTCCTATTTGTTGTGTCACTCACGGCATGTAAGGGGGAACCATTTGCCAGAGAGAGGGAATGGTTGATTGTGACTACGTATGTTAGATAGGTAATCAAATTATGCACATGTTTACTCGTGGTACTCTTGGAGAACTACTTTGGTAAAATCCTACCATAAAGATAATGGTCAGACACCCATGTCCAAAATTTGTTGTGTCACTGCACGTGCACCGTTTTTAATCATAATTATTTGTCCAATTGTTAGAATTCAAATCAAACTGTAAATGACACAGCCAGTCCTACATTAACAATATGTAGCAACACCATTCATAACTCCAAGTGGAGAGAATATGAGCCCATAAAAAACTCTCAAGTAGAAAATGATTGTTTGAAAATGACTACCTGCCTTGTGGTATTTTCCACCACCAGATCTCCAGCGCGACATCGACAAGCACCTGTTCCACTTCCGCTTCTACGACTTCCTGTGGAAGGACGACATGTACGGCTCCTACTACGACTTCATCGCCAACGACCCCGGCACGTTCGCCATCAAGCGGGAGGTGGAGCGGCTCCTGCACATCGAGGAGAAGATCCAGGGCATCCCTAAGATTCTCCCCGTGGGTCCCATCTGCCTGGAGACCAGACCCATCACCGACGCCCTCTACGGGTTCGCCATGCAGTGGAAGGCGCAGTACGCGCAGGTGCTGCACGAGGAGGGAAAGGTAGGAGAAAATGATGGTGTAATAAAACACACACTTAAAGTAAACAAAATCTCATTTGCACCCCTCCTGTAGGAGAGTCAGGCAAACATCTCTCATGCTCTTCAGCTGTTGATGAAGGGCATGTCTGTGAATCTGAGGATCAGTAATTACCTAGAATTTGAAAAATGTGCAAAAAATGATGGCCATTCAGGGTATGTTCTATGCTAGGAATTTTAGTCTCAATGAGACAATAATTCAATTCAGAGTCTAACAGTCCTTATAATTCCACTTAAACTTAGTTTCTATCTCTGTATTTTGCGAGGGTTCTTAGATGGTCTTTTTTCTTCTATCTACCAGTGTGTTTACACAGTGTTAATTTTTAGGCATGCAAAAGAGATGCCCTGCCTTTAAAGGCATCGTACAACAATGTTTCCAGTTTAAAAATGTCATGCTATCAGTGTCTACAGGTGAAACCTTGATAAAATTGTAGTTTAAAACGATCATTAGCTGCTTTGTAACGTCAAACCAAAACTTTTAATTACTAAATATTCTATCTTGCAGCGTCAATTGGACAATGCCATCATGTACCGTAACAGCATCAAGTCCAAACTTCTGGCCGACGTGACGACCCTGGACCAGCTGAACGGGACTCTGAACCTCTTAGAGGAGGTGAGAGACATGGAGAACAAGATTGATGCCATCTATCTACCGATAGAGACCATGTATGCTGACCTCATGTAAGTAACACTGAAGTATTTGTATGAGTTATCAGTTAGTTGAAAAAGGACAAGTACTGTAATGATAAAAGAAAGGCTAGCTCAATGGGACATTGAAACTCCTAGAGGAGGTGAGAGACATGGAGAACAAGATTGATGCCATCTATCTACCGATAGAGACCATGTATGCTGACCTCATGTAAGTAACACTGCAATAATTGGATAAATCAAAATCATTAGGTCAGTGCACAAATCCCCCCCCCCAAAAAAAAATATATATATATACATTGTGCTAAAAGAACATTATTGCAAGAAGGACAAATCACTGCATAAAGAATATTAATGCTATAAGGACTTGAGTGATACCGGGACTTGAGTGCCAAAAGGACATAATTTCAAATAGGAAGTACATTACTGCAGATTGAAAGGGTATTAGTGTTGTAGTGCTAAGTGGACATTGATGCAAAAAAGATATTTATCTAAAAAATATATGTAATGCTAAAAGACATTATTTGTAAAAGGAATACTAGTACTTAAAATGACTGAAAAGGGGACACAAGCGATAAAAGAACATGTATGTGAAAAAAACAGTGTCAAAATGATATTTGTGCAAAAGCTGCTGAAGGCATAATAGCGCTAATAGCACATTAATACCCTTCCTCCCAAAAGTACATTTGTACAGGGTTTTCAGCCCATCAGGGAAAAGTCAGGGAATTTAATAAAAATGCCTCAAATCAGGGAAAAGTCAGGGAATTTGATAAAAATGTCTCAAATCAGGGAAAAGTCAGGGAATGTAATAAAAATGCCTCAAATCAGGGAAAAGTCAGGGAATTTTGATTGGCCCAAAAATCAAAAATCAAAAGTAGTCGGTCAGACTCTGTTATATTTTGTTGCATATCAAAACAACATCCATTGCATGACTGAAAACAGAGAAAACATGTGAAACTGGAAATGAGTTGAAGTAATTATCATGGAATTTTGAGACTTCATCAGGGAAAAATCAGGGAATTTTTTTTTCTTGAAATGATGGGAACCCTGCTTTTTGTATGAACAACAAAATCATGACAATAATGAAATATTTCAATATTTATTAGAAACAGTCAGGGAGCAAGACTGTGTGACGTATCTCCCTATTATCGAAATGAATTTACTCCCCTTTTGCAGGAGTTACCACCTGCGTCTCCCTCGCACCGAGGTGGAGGAGGTGGAGAAGCTGAGGGAGAACTGGCAGGAGGTGGTGGACCTGGCCGAGAAGTGCCGCGTGAAGCTCCTGAGGGAGAGACGTGGAGCCTTTGAGCAGGAGCTGGATAAACAAGTCAAGGTAGGACCCATGTTGGCTCCAGGCCTGTGAAATAAACTGCTGTTGCAATGGTAGATCCCAGAGCTGCCAACTAATATGTTTTCATAATATCATGATATTTTTGAATGTAAAATGATGTTTCTCTTAAATTTGATGGGCATGCGTAATATGTGTAAATTACCCAGTTATGTATGTTCCTTCCTCTCTTAATTGATGAGACTCACCTTTAAACCTTGCCCCCAGACTGACCTACTGCATTACTCACATTCCAATCACTGGATAGAGGTCAGACTTTCTCCCCTAGTAAGTCCTAAGGACCTTCCATAATACCATCTACACTTGAGAGTGAGATGAATTATGAACTTTGTACACACTCACTGCTGAATAACCACAATGACAGGTTCATAACCGGTTTTATTTTTAAAGGTCAGTGGCCTGTCGGTTAACCATACTGATACACCTTTATTCCTTACCTTCAACTCTTTTTTTTCCTACCGTTGTTCAGCTGTTTTGGTAGAAGTCACCCAGTACAGGAATAGCTTTGACTCCAAAGACCCTGCCATTTCTAAGCTAAAACTCTTTTTTTCCTACTGTTGGTCAGTTATTTGTGTTTGGAAGCCATCTAATTCAGAAACAGTTATGATTCCCAGAGCACTGCCATTCCTAAAATTCAAGTCTCTTTTTTCCGTACCATTGTTCAGCTATTCGTGGTTGAAGTCATCCAGTTCAGGAATAGCTTTGACTCCCAGGGCCCTGCTGTCCCAGGGGTCCAGCCAGCCGAGGCCGTCTCCCGTCTCCATGAGTTTCAGGAGATCTTCAAGCTCTACGATTCTAAGAGGAAGACACTAGACTCCGTCTCCAGGCTGTTTGGCATCATCTGCAAACCGTTCCCAGAGTTGGATAAGACA